>APFE030828246.1:148456-180825 GCA_000404065.3 Pinus taeda
ATCTAATACCATGGACCGAAAACCATCACGTCCAAAACCATGGACCGAAAACCATAGGTAGGTTCGCCCAACCTAATATAGGGTCCAAAAAAAAAATTTCCCGGGGTGCTGCCCTGGACCCCGTAGAGGGGGGCTACCCGCCCCCCTCGAACCCCCTAGACAGGGGGGGCTGCCACCCCCCGCTATGCAATCGGCCCAACGAAGGGGGGGCTCCGCCCCTCCTCTAACCCCCCGGTTCACTACATAGGTTAGTCATGGAAAGAATATAACACAACCCAACAGGTTGGCTAGAGACATCATCCACTTCTTCATCAAAATTTGAAAAGAAAAAGATGGATGGTTGATCAAAGGAGGTAATTAGTGTTTCTAATCCTACTCCTTCAGTGAATGTTGATAACACAACTTTTGCATCTTTTGAAAATCATACCAAGGGTATTGGCATGAAGCTTTAGTTGTGTTGGCTCAAGATGGAGGCGGCCTCAGAGTCAATGCCTAAGGTATTCTTAATTCTATCGAAGTGTAGGAACAACAATGGCATGAAGGATTGGGTTATGGCCATGAAGAAATTGGAGGGTGTTCCAAAATTACTAAGGAGAAGAAATCATCAAGTGATGGTATGTCACACCAATATGGTAGTGATAGTGACAAATTATCTCCACAGATAGATGAACATTCCAAAGGACATGCCAAGTCCAGTTTTTCCCAAAATATAGGTATAAGCATCATGGGAATTCCAACAATTTTAGTGATTTTGATCATTTATGGGAAAGGTTTGCTTGTACATTCTATGATGCATCTAACCATTGTGTGGCTAACTGTGAGAAATGTAAGGAAATGGTAAAAAAAAAAGATCAAATCCTTGCACAAATATATGAGGAACCTCTCCCAGGTATGAATACTTCCTTGTTGATGGGAAAAAAATAAGCATTTTTGTACTCATTATAGCATGATGGGAACCAGATTGAAAAGTGTTGGAAAAAGAGCTCATGTGACCCTTGCAAAGGAAGAAAGAATTGGAAAAGTGGAAATTGATGTATTTCCCAAAGAAACCTTTGAAGTAGAACATGCACAGAAAGAGAACCCATAATCTTGGTTTGGCAGAGAATGGGTAGACTATTTTGTACAATTAACTTGCTTTGTAAAATTGTGATTACTTGTTGTATATTCCCGTTTGTGTACTTTGCAAAGTGAAGTCATATAAAAATAGCTTATCTCAAACAAGTGTATTTCTTTAACATGTTATCTTATTTTGGCTTGATGATGAGTTAATTTGTTTCAGACTTTTCAGATGAGAGTTTTCATTTCATCCAATATGTCTACAATTGTTTCAAGCACTCACCTATAAATTATCTCTATGTGAAACTTGTTTATGAATTTGATATTTGGTAAAGATTGTGAAAAACATGATCATAGTAATGTGGACAAAGTCAAGCATGTCATTGAACAAATCAATCCTTGCATCTAAGAGTACAAGTACGACTTGAGGAAAACAAAGTGAAGTACAAAGCAAGGCATGACAGCCATAGTTGCTTATGATTTCTAGGTGGAAAATCAAGTTTGGTTTTAACAAAAGAGAGAATTTAAGGTGAAGTTTGTTTTAGTCAAAGAAAGATGGTCCTATAGAGAATGTTTAGATTCCATCCATCAAATATTTGGTTCCTACATGTTTATAAGAATTGCAACAAGCCACCATTCTTGATAGGAAGATAAGTACTTCACATAGAGGCAAGGTGGAGAACCTTGGATGGGGCTCAAATGAAAAAATTCAATAAGAGAAAGAAGGATTGAGGCCGAGAAAGTAAATGAGATTTTTCCTCACTTATTTGTTGAATGAAGATAGACTTTTGGAGGTCTAAAAGTTCCTATTGGGGAGGTATGATATGGAGATCAAAAATAGGTGCAAAATGGAATTGCTTGAAATCTCCCAAAAACAATGTGAAACCATAATTTTTGTTGTCTTGATTCCAATGTCATTTGAATCGTCTCAATCCGATGTCATATGAAGAAGTTATGGAATTATGAAAATTTTTACAGGCAACTAAAAATGTCGAAAATAGGATTGAATGGACTACTAACTAGATAGACTTTATATATGTCCGCATTAGTTGAATTTGCAAGGTACAAATGATGGTGGACCAATATGAGCTCAACACATGTCCTACTCATACAGGTGCATGTGGTGTGATTTGATTGGTTAAAGAGTATGAGGTGGCCCAATGAGAGGGAACCACTTGGCCCTAAGTCATTAGACAAAGTTTTTGTAAGTCAGCCCAAGGGCCTTGGTGGGGTTTAACCCCCTGAACTACTGTAACACAATGAAATTCCTTATGACCAAATCACAACCATGAGTCTTACCATACTATGGAGGTCATTTATATTTGTTATGGTGTGTCGACGCATTTGGCGAAATGGGCTATGTAGTGAGCCTTGGCCCCTAGTCATGTTTGACACCTCATGGCTACAAATATTAGGAAATGGGGGGTGGGGTGCTTGGACCTAGTCCCAAGCCATATGCACAACCCACAAGACCATCTACGGATGTGAAGGGGAGATGGGTGGAGTCATGAGCTCCAACCCTAAGAATATGGGAGCCCATGTAACTATGCGGTGGGGCTAGCGGATAGGGCATATGGATAAGCCCTAGCCACTAGTTCTCAATAGTCATTATGACCAACAACGGATAGAGTAGAGCCAATGCCAATAGTGGGTGGCAGTCAGCTCCGACCCCCAACCATATGTACATGCATATGGCCATAGCGACCAGAGTAGATAGATTAATTGGCAGAGGCGAGTGGTTAGCCCTAATGCCCAACCACATGGCACCAAGGTAACCCTAATTTGGCGCTTAATATTTATTGGCGCATTTTAAATAAGTGACAAATTGCACCTTTTTTTGGTAGGAATCTCCTCTATCCAGGGTGAAATTATCACTTAGTAAACTATGTAAAGGGCGAATTTGTAACACAGTTAGTAGGTTTTACCAATTTACAAGACATATAGTAGAGCTTAGCATATCTTGGTTAGTTTTTAACATTTTTGACCTCAAGAAGAGCTTAGATAAGGGTTTTTTAGTGTACTAGACTCATTGGTAGCCCCAGTTTTCTAATTTGAGCACTATGTGATGGACTTTCTGTAGAGTCAAGTCCTTTAGTGCTAGAGGCAAATGGAGTTTTGAAGCAAGATGGAGGCATGTTTGAGCATGCAAAGAGCCTAGTTAGAGGTTTTCTAGCTTTCTAGTTTCATCTACAACAACTGTTACTTCAGTAGAGAAACTATTTTAAGTGTTTTTTCAATGTTATTATGACAGAATCTCTTTTCAATACTCCATTGTGAAATAGTTGTATGTTTATGCTTTTTTTATTTCAGGTCGAGTACAAGGACCTATTTTGAGAGAGTCCTTTTTCTATTGACACGATCACGAGTTTTTGTAGGGAGTCATATTTTTGACTGAGAAATCTTTGTAGGAGAAACAACCCATTCCAGATTCAACAAGTTGTAATTTACTCATTTGTTGTTGAAATCAATATAATGGTGTAGCCATTGGAGAAGGGCTTAGAGACGCAACCCATCAGGGGTGAACTCCATTATCACTTTCTAGTTTCTTATCTTCATGTTTATCATATTGAGTTGCATATGAAATTGTCTCTCTTTTAAGTTCATGTGAAACTATAACTCATAATCTTTGAAGAGGTTGTGAAACTAATTTTACATTTAAAGACCCATTTTGCTATAACTTGGAAATTGTTAGAGGATGACTAAATTTTTTCTTCCATTTTTAGATTATCAGTGGAGTAACATGTACGACATGTAAAGGATAATCGAGGGCATGCACATGATGAAGGATTCTTAGCATGCAATCAAATCAAATGCACTAGAAAAATATTCATATAATGGAGAAAAGTCAAGCATGTTGTTTGTTAAGGTGTATGCCAAAGGCATGCCCGAATGATGGTGGGGCACTAGGTGACACACTCATGCGACATGTGCCTTGGGTGTGCCATGTACATGAAGGGAGAAACTAAGGGGAATTTAGATGTATGAATCTCTACATGACTATAGAGTGGGGGTCAACCTAAGTGGCATGATCACCCCAACCAAAGGGGTGCGACGAATATATATTAGAGTTCATGTGATTATGAAGAGACACAAATGAAGTTTGCAAGTCGTAAGGAAAATACATATGAAATAGAACATGAAGAAGGCATGGAACATGGTGATAATGACTATGTGCAAGTCAAGAGATGCCGTCACCTTGATCAAGTTGGGAAAATCATGAAAATTTCTATTGGGTTGTAAGTGCGTAACCTTGGTCTTCCCATAATTCAACTCCTACATATTTGTTGAAGTATTTTCCTAATTGTTGTGGTAGCAAGCCTTTGGGGTTTGACCCAACCTTGGTTGTTGCATATTTCAAGTCATATTACTTTGAGAAAACAATTCAATAGGGGCTTGCTCTAATACATGCCTTTGTAAATCTAAAGTTGTAAATTATATTCAATGTTTGGAGTATAATAAAATAAAAGGGAATTTTCATTTGGGAGTTCCCATTCCAATATTGAAAAGTTGTGTACATGTTTATTTTGATAATTTGTTGAATATTTCTCTATTGTGAAGTTATTTTTGGTTATATTTATGTTGATGTGATGAAGGAAGTAAAATAGAAAATTGGCTAAGTGTTGAAGAAGTAAACTAATGAAGGGCTATTGCACTAAGCTTGGATAAATACTAATTCTTCTATTAGAGTTATAAATTTAGCTAAGTCATGCATAGGCTAGAGGTGTATTTTGAGTGTGAGTAAGTATAAATTAATTAATCCACACACATCACGAGACTTGGGAACCTTTATGGTCGAAGTGTGCCACGGGGGAATGATAGTTGGTATTAGAGCACCAAGTAAAATCTCGGGAAGTAATTTTTTATTAAAGTGAAGAGAAGGAAGTGGCATGATAGACACTACCATAAGAGTTGTGATCATAGCTATGTTGAGAAACCAAAGCTCTTGGGAAAGAGACTTGGTTGGAAATTCGACAACAGGATGATAGATTTTCGAGACTTTGATTCTTGCAAAGCTAGGATGAAACAAAGCCATGTGAGAATTGTGTAGGTCATGAAGCATTTGAGTTGCATGAAGAAAGAGAAGCCAAAGTTGTAGAAAGAATTTGATGCACTCCAAGAGAAGGTTAAGAGGGAGCCTCTTGACCTTAATTGTTGGGTTGATTAGGTTTGGGTTTTTCATCATGGAGAAGAAGTTAGAATTGAAAAGTTGAAGTCAAAAGAGGAAGAACTTGCTGGAACAAAGTCTACAAGTTTTAGACCAGATTTTAGCATTTCATGGTGATGGAAAGAATATGTGGGTACTTTCACAAAAGGACATCAAGTAGATGTTGTGTTTTTTTGCAAGTTGAGATGGGTTTTTATTCACCTATGTGATGGATGACTTTAGTTGATGAGACATTTGTTCAAGAAGTGTTTGACCTTGTGATGAAGGGTGTGAATGATAAAGAAAAGGGCGGTGCATAAGAAAATTATGCAATGAGTGATTCATGGTTAACCGAATGAAGGATTATATAAGGGTTTATAATCACACATAGATGAAGGTCATTCAGGAAGAAGCACTAAGAGTGGAAGGACGCACTGGAAGAAAGATTTGTGACTTGATATAGAGTTGGGTGGACTTCTTCATTGAGGTTTCATTGGATCCAATGTGAAGTTATTGGTGGACCTTTAGTGGGAAGAGTCTTCGATGAAGGAATCGACTAGCCAATAAGAAAACATGGTGAAGTGGGTTGGATGCATTCATTGAGACTTCATTGAAGTCAAGACAATTTCTTGAGGGACCATTGATGGAATGGAGTCCTTGATGATGTGAACCACCCATGACTAAAGGTGTGTGCAACTTCCCAAGGCACTCGTGTGACCAAACGTGAGAGAAACTAATGCAATGAGTAGAGGAATGTCATGAGATAAGCATGGGGGACTGAGAGCTCCTATCGATTAAAGCTGAGGATGCAATGATATAAGGCATATACATCGATGTAATCGACCAAATTCATGCATTCCTAAACTGAGTGGAGGGTATCTAGTTGAGGGTGCCCACCAGAATGAAGAAGAGGTGGACCACTTGCGACGGTATACTTGCAATGAAAGGAAGTGACAATTTGCAATGGTTCCATATAACCAAGTGTAGACACCTAGTTGAAGGAATTCACTTGATTGATGTCGCAAAATTGGATTTAAGTAGCTTGTGATGTTGAGGTTTTGAGGAAACTTAAGATGAATATAAACTAAAGAAACTTGAAGGTTGTTATGATCAATGAAGATTGCATCATGATGGTGGTATTGGAGCATTTAAATTTTTTGCAACAAGACTTGAGATGATAAATCATTCCATGGAGAGACTTCTTGAAGAAGGACGACTAGGAAATTTATTGAGGTAGATTGGTATGAATAGTTGACTGTCACATTGCATGGAGACATGTTGAATTTTTGTTGGAGTATAACAGTAAAATCTACAAAGTTGTGGTGGTTAGCATGGTGATAGTTGTGATTTGATGCATTGCAGCTACGAGATGGAGTGAGTGGCCTTCTGTGAAGGCATGAAGCAATGACAAGACTTGTGATGCATTGTGATTGATGACCATGGGAACTTTAAGAGGTCATCTGCATGAAGATTTTATTCTAAGAGAAAGGGATGGTCATGTAGTCGATGAGCCTTGATGGAGGTTCATTCATGAATATTGGGAATTGGTGAAGAAATTTTCCAAGTGGAGTTATCTTTTAGGACAAAAATCATTTTAGAGTAGGGAAGTATGTTAAGCCCTTGGGTTTGAAAACGCTTGAAGTCACACCCCAAGAAAACCTAGAAAATTGATGTTGACTTGAAGTGGAAAAAATTTGAAGCTTTTGGGGTCATGCAATGATTCATGAAATGGGACCACCAAGATGGGCACCTTGTGATGCAAAGGGAGTCCCTGCGATAACATGGGTGAGTCAAGCATAATAAATTAGAGAAATTTTGAAGTAAAAAATGCTCCTCAAAACAAAAATGTACAACAAAAATCAACTTTATAAGAACTAATAGGATTTCATATGATTATGTCAACCATTGGGACGATTAACCATTCTTGGAGTAAAAAGATAAAAAGATAAAAAAAAAGCTTATTTTGCAACTCGTGTTTTCAACTTATCTCCCTACGATTTCACTCAAATTTCAAGAAGGAGGACTCGTTGGATACAAAACTTAATTCTCTATCTAAGGAGTACCCCTGTTACATACTTCGAATGCACCCTACTATGTGAAAAATGTGAAATATATGAAAAACTTTGATTGCAATGACGTTTTTTCATGTATTTCACATTTTTCATATAGTAGGTTCCATCAAAATTATGCAACATGGGTACTCCCTAGATGAAAAAATAAATTTCGCATCCAATGAGTACTCCCAGTTGAAATTTGAGAAAAATTGTAGGGAGATAAGTTAAGAACATGAGTTGAAAAAATAGTTTTTCTTTTTTCCCCCAAAACATGATGAGTTAATCTATTCTTAGTTTATTATTTCCACTATTATTTTATAATATTCCTTAGGATGCTTGTTTTATACCTTAAAATTTCTCTAATGGGGTTCCATGTGAAGGGTGTCTCGTGATGACATACCCATGACAAAGGGCATGTTGGGTGCCACAGTAATGCACATGACACGTGAAGGTTAACTAAGGGTGTGTACATGATGGAGGATGCTTAACATGCAAGAAAACAAAATGCCCCATAATGAATAACATCCGATGAAGGTAAATAAAGGATGTTGTAGGTGTTGGCGTATGCCCAAGGTAGGCCCGCATGAATGCAAGGCAGTAGAAAGTGCACCCATTCAACAGGTGCCTTCGGTGCGTCGTGTGCACGAAGGGGCAAACTGAGGGGAATTCTAACAGATTAATGTTAGCTTGATGACAAAGCGGTGGTCGATTGAAGTGGCTTGATTTACCAAATCAAAGGGGTGTGGTAGATATATATTAGATTTTATGTGATGGTGGAGAGACACCAACAGAGTTCATAAGTCATAAGACAAGGAAATATGAAATAGAACATGAACAACGCAAGGAACAATATGACAAATAAAAGGAGCAAGTTAAGAGATGTGCTCGCCATGAGCAAGTAGCGAAGATGGTCCAAATTTATGTTGGTTTTCCATTGGCTTGGAAAGGTGAAGCATTGAGCTTCCCATAATTTAATTATTACATATTTGTTGAGAATTTTGACTAAGTGTTATGGCAACAAACCTTGGGGTTTAGCCCAACCTTGGTTGTTGCATATTTGAAGGCATGCTAACTTGTGACAAGAATTCAATAGGTTCTTGATCCATGGAATTCCTTTGTAAATATGAAGTTGTAAATTATATTTTGAGTTTGAATTATTATAAGAGAAAGGTGAATTTGTTGTTGAGAGTTCCCCCTCTAATATTGAAAAACTTTCTACATGTTTATGTTGATGCTTTGTTTAAGATTGTTCTATTGTGAAGTTATTATTGGTTATGTTTATGTTCATGTGATGAATGAAGTAAAAAGAAAAAAATGGATATCTTTTGAAGAAGTAAAATAATGAAGGGCTATGGCACTGCGCTTGGATAAATACTAATTTCACTAGTAGAATTATCAAGTTCCCTAAGTCATGCAAAGGCTAGAGGCATAGTTTGGGTGTGAATAAGTCTAAGTTGGTCAATACATTAGAAGAAAAACACATAGGTGTCACAAACCTCATGGAACTTGGGAATCTTATGGTTGAAGTGCATCCTTAGGGTGTGACACCATGTCATCTGAACCTTCTTGTCTTAATTTCCCTCGATCTATTTGTGAGGGGAACATATGTTTGTAATTTATACAATTAACAAATATTATTCAAAAATAACATTGCAAGAAGAATATAAGATTATAGCACAATATTATATTTATATATTATTTAGGGTTATTCCTTTGTAGTTGATTTCTATGAGACTCTAAAATCAAGGTTTTGGTGAATAATTAACAATTTGTTTTTTGGTCTATGGAAAATTGCGTAGTTACAAACTTGAGCATGTATTCTTAGTTAAAGGCGTGTAATTATTTTTTACTTGAGATGAAGTAGGAATAGTAAAGGTCAAGATCAAAAAGGTTTGGAAGGAGGAACTAAATTGAATTGTTTTGGTTGAAGCTATAAAGGAAAAGGGATAGGATGAGAGGATAAATATGGGGAAATAACAATTAGCTGGTGTAGAAATAGGTGTAAATGACTCAGCAATGAAACTAAACCCTTCCTTTGTCAATATAAAATGGTTGAATGTAAAACCATGAAGTTATATATATTTTGTAACTTTGCTATTTATTTTTCAAACTTCATGAAGTATATGGGTTACAGCAAGTGCACTAAGGAAGGTAAAAGGTATTTTATTTAATGACTGTATTCAAATTTCAAAATTAAAATAAGGCTCCACCATGAAATGAAGAAAATTCCATGTACAAATGGTGAGTTTCATGCAGATAGATCTCAAAATTGAAATTCCATTGTCACTATTTGACCCTCCTTCAAATACTAGATATATTCCTTCATTGAATAGAATTTGATTTCATTAAACATTTAGAATACCCTATTACTTTTATTTTCCATATTATGTACCACCACAATTGGGCTAAACCTAGCATTCCTTTTAGGTATATTTTAGTTTTCCATAATTTTCCTGCATGGAATACTCTAGAATCTTTTCTCCACTCCATCCATCACATTGCATGCATAATATCTTCTCCTTCTAGTTTGAGAAAATAATAATTAGTTTCATTTGGCATGCCTCTATTTTTTTATTTGACTTAGGGAAAATAATGAGAATACTTGCATAAGTAAGCTCCTCCGAAGAATACAAATAAGATGAGGTTGTGGGGAGAAGAAACACCACCTTAGCAAGGGAAACTTATCACCTATCACATAAAGCTAGTGTGGATGGGATTGTTCGAAATTATTTTATACAATAAATCAATGGAATGATTGTTATGTTCTTGAAAAGAGTATAACATTGTCCCCTTTCAAATTGTGACTAGGGCTCATGATGTAGTTCATTATGCCAGGACATGGGATTATGAAATCACAAAGAAAGTTCTAGTATTGTAGTCAAAGAGGCTTTTCACCCTCTTTACCTATTCAAGTTTTTATTATTTAAAATAATGGTTTCTTTCTCTACATCTCCCAAGTCCACTACTATTTATATGTCTTCAATTGATGTGGTGAAGGAATTCCTACATATCTTCTCTTTTTTCATGGCTCATCGATTCAAATACTAGGAAATATAATATAATTATAGATATTATGATGTTTATTTTCATATTTTATTCCATGTTAGGGTGATATCCTCTAATTAATAGTACAAGGATAAGGATGAAAATATAATTTCAAATCAAATCCATTCATGGAAATCGAGCTAGCCACTATCATACTTGAAATGGTTTCTAAAAGATGGTTGAGCCTACAATAATTTTATGAGAGTAATGCTATTTTAGAATTAAGTGTGCATACCCATGATTATGCTGCTATGGATGACAACCAAAACAACATAGATTGGCCCAACTCAATCCTCTTGCATTATTTGCGCAATCATGAAAATCAACTACTCCACAATTTCATCTTCTACTTCATTGAGTGCTATAACAAAATTTGGGATGGAGAGTGATGGTAGAAAAATAATGGTGGGTAAGATACTCGATCACCAAGGTATGGAACTATTGTTGCATATGGATTTTATTCCTATGATGCTTCCACTTTATAATGTACCATTTCTAGAAAATTTAGTGCTTAGGGATAGATACATACAAACACCTTAAAACTAAACGATGAATAAGCACTCTTATTGATAAGTGCATGACTAGTTGTAAGTTACAATAGAATGAGTCACTTAGGTGAAATAGTGAAGATGGATATTTGGCTTGAATTTGTCTAGATTTTAAGTGATTAGAAAAAATAGTATAAACTAAAAATTCCTCGACCATTACATTGATCTTTAATGTCAATGCAATTAATATAAATCCATGTCAGAAAATTAAATATGGATGTACATAGATGCTTTAATATTTTTTGCAATTTAATATTTAAAAAATAATATTTAGTTTGATAAGGAAGAAAGGTAAACTAGGCATACTTAAGTCCCATCATATAGTATGGGCTAGTGAAAATTTAAATTGCTAAAAAATAGAAAGCTTGAGGACTAAGTCACCATCAATTGAACTCTTCTCAGCATCAATCAATAGGAGTATATTGTAAACAAGTTCCATTCTTGTAATAGGTAGGATAAAGAAAACTTCTTTTCAAGGTATAGGTCGATGTAGAAAAATAATTTCTAATATTAATCTAATTGAACTAGATTATGAAGCCAAGGCATTCAAAGAGGACACTGGAGAAAACTTATTTAGACAAGATGGGTCTATGTAGAGAAATATTGTCTAACCATCAGCCAATTGAGCTAAATTTTTTAGCTACGACACTCAAAGTGTTGCATGTTTAACACAAAAAACCCTAAAGTATGTAATAAAACAATTTGATCTCCCATCAATGCAACTTTTGAATTATCAAAATTGAAATGTTTTATTGAATCATCTTTGTCATAAGATCAAATGAACATTGAATTGAAATAATAAAATATAAAATGTAGATGGATTCCATTTCCATTCCATTGCGAATTTCTTTACTTTCTATTATAGGTCGTTGTGCCAAGGGGCTCATTGAATATTTTTTGTCATTGATGTCAAAGGGAAGGGGAGACTACATATGTCCAAGATATAAATTAGAAGATGAAGACTGTTGGAAATATTATTTGGAGACTGAGTTTTTTCTTGATTCCCATCATACATACCATACATTGGAAGGATTTGTTCCTCTAAGTAACTAGCTCAAATGGGAGCATATAAGTTAGATGCATAAGTGAACTCACAAACACCATAAATAAAGGATAAATCAGTGAATTTGAAGAAGATACAATCAATAATAGATCTGATGTGATGACCCACCTTGAATTATTGACAGGATGGGATTTTTAGTGTGCATAAGAGGCATGCATATGATAACTACATATACATGCATCGCATGTATTGCACTAGTATATATAGTAACTGGCTATGTCGAATGCCTAAATATAGATAAATGAATTAATATTGAGTTAAATACCTAATTATGAATGTATTATGTTTAGAATTCTATAATAAAACTTAATGAATATATTAAATTAATATTATAATTAATAAATCCATTAATTAAACCTATTAATTAAAAAACCAACTTAATAAAACCATTAACTAATAAGCCTGTTAATTAACCCCATTTAAAAACACACTAATTAATAAACCCATTTCAAATGAAACTCGAGAACTAACTCAAATCAACCAAATTTGATTCTATGGTTGTAAATATATTTCCTAAATTGCAACTGGTTTAATGGTGATAGATATATATTAAAACTCAACAGGCAGTCAATTAATGGTTGCAGATATAAAAAACCTAAAGGGTGGTCAAATGCTAGAAATTTAGTGGAAATGACTGATTCAATGTCATTCTCTTAAATGGAATGAGAACCAATATAGCTTCCCACCATTAATGAACATAACTCCATAAAAGAATCAAGCTTGTAAAATGGTATGTAAGGGGAATATCGCTCAACATCATTGAATCGTAACACTTCACTCAGTAGGGTGGTTACCCCGATGATTTGAGTGGATGATTGCCTGAAAATCCATAAAATTTATTTCTCATGATTTCAGGTGACAAGTAATCAATGGAGTTAAACTATTATTATATATAGAGGCAGTGAGTATTTTTCATGAGGACGAAGAAACCTCCCCAATATAGGGAGATCAAAGGAGGTGAAGAAGGGGTTCATGGCAGGTGGAAGGAAAACATGAATTGTGGGGAAGGAAGAAATGGAATGAATCTAAGAGACGAGTTTGTGGCTCTAGACTCAACTAAAAACTTGGAAACTTGAGCACTTTTCTAAGATTTTTGTTCACGGGAACTAGAAGATTTCAATCTGGAAGTATTTTGGGTCTTGGAACTAGAGAGGAGGATCTTGAACAGGCATAGAGGAATTGATCAGTTTTATAATGGAAGTAGAGGAAATAGGTTTTTCATAGGGTAATGTGAGCTAGGGAGTGACATCAGACGAGAAAATGAGGGATGTACATATATTTAATTTGATCGATTTTACATAAAATTTTGCTTCTTTGATTGAACTATAGTCAATTCCCTACACATGGGATCAAATCCTCGATTTAAACTCTTTTAGACGTTATAGGCCCTATTTTCCTCTCCCTCAACTATTAGAACATTATATTTTGGCTTTTTATCAGTGTGATGTAGTGATAAGGATCAATTGTATTCCACCTGTTTTTTTTTTTAACAGAACACCTCGGAACTTTAAATACACCTACATAGGTTTGATATGTTGTATGGCATGCATTAACTGCTGAATTGTGCCACTAATTAAACCTATTAATTAACAAACCCATTTAATAAAACCATTAATTAATAAACCCATTAATTAAGGCCATTTTAAAATGCACTAATTAATAAACCCATTTTAAATGAAACTTGGGAACTGACTCAAATCAACCAAATTTGATTCTATGATTGTAAATATATTTCCCAAAGGGTGATCAGTTTAATGATGAAAAATAGATATTGAAAGCGAAAGGGAAGTTAATTTCATGGTTGTTAAAGGTTGGTCAAATTCCATCAATTTAGTGGAAATGACTAATTCAATGTCATGCTATTAAATGGAATAAGAACCGATGTATCTTTCCAACATTAATGAACATAGCTCAACAAATGAATCGAGCTTATAAAATATTACCTAAAGGGCACATCCCTCACCATCATCGAATCATAACACTTCACTCGTCAGGGTGGTTACCCCAATTAGTAGAGAGGATGTCCACCTAAAATGCCATAAAATATATTCCTCATGATTTCAAGTGACAAGAAACCAATGGAGTTGAAACTATTATTAAATGCAGAGGAAGTGAGTATTTTTCATGAGGAAGAAGAAACATTCCCAATATAAGGAGATTGAAGGAGGTGAAAAGGGGGTTCATGGGATGTCGATGGAAAATGGGAATTACAGTGAAGGAAGAGTTAGAACGAGTCTAAGGGAGAAGCTTGTGGCTCTAGAATGAATAAAAAACTTGGAAACTTGAGCACTATTCTTATATTTTTAGGTACGGGGGCTAGAAGACTTTAATCTAGAATTATTTTGGGTCAAGTAACTAGATAGGTTGATATTAGATGGGTAGAGAGGAATTGTTGAGTTTGATAATGGAAGTATAGGACTCAGATTTTCCATGGAGTAATGTCAGCTAGGGAGTGATATCATATGGGAAAGCTGGGTAACACATGTATTTAATTTGATACATTTTATGTAAAATTTTGCTTCTCTGATGGAAGTATAGTAAATTCCCTACACATGGTATGAGAGCTTGGATTCAGACTCTTTCATACCTTATAGGCCTTGCAATGCTCTCCCTCAATTATCAAAACATCATAGTTTGGATTTTCTTCTAGTGTGATGTAGTGATAAGGATCAATTGCATCCTAGTAGTTGGTGTTTTTTTAGCAAATCCCATTGCAACTTTAAATATGCCTACATAGGTTTGATATGTTGTATGGTGTGCATAGACTACCAAATTGTGACTAAGAGGAGAATTGGCTTCCATTACAACAACATGGGTGGATATTGCGACCCCCTCGGTCATTGAAAATTTATTTTTCTTTGTCATGAACATGTGACTTTGCTCATATATTTTCCCTCCTCTTCTAACTATGACATAAGACAATCCCTTGACATACAAGAGAGGATGAAAATAAGAACCCAAAAAATTAATTCACTTCCCAACTCTGTCATGGTCAAGATAATATCCTAGATATGAAGGATTTCTCTTTTACAAGCTTTGAATTCCTTGAGAATAATATCCATGGATCCCTTGATATCATTGTGGGGAAAAGGTAGTCATCGAGTCGACATAAATGGAAATAAATTCCCTCTTCTTTGATCATGTTCTCTAAAATTTCAACAACCCTTCTGTGGCTATCAACAACAAGTTTTCTTATTTCCATACCATAGTCCTTCTCTATCTTATAATAGAAGTCATCGAACCACGGCATAGCATCAGCCACAATCATCCTAGTTTGGGCACTACCCCAGGTCTTAGCTTTAAGGAACACAACACTTTTTCCTTCTCAAAAAAGGTTGTAAGAACACGTAATCCTACTATACCAACCCGAACTATTGACGATGTCATCACTTTCATCTCTTTCATTTTTAGGGAATTTCAGTGTTAAATCTTGCTGGTCCCAAACAATGCACTTTAGTATAGGTATATTTCCAGCTAGAGTTCCCAAATCACATCATTTTGAGTGTCATTTTTGGAATTAATCAAATATAAGTATTGAACCAATAAATTTGTATAATTTTTGAGCTCTTGATAGCTATTGTATATGGTACTAGATTGG
Source organism: Pinus taeda (assembly GCA_000404065.3). Taxonomy (NCBI): domain Eukaryota; kingdom Viridiplantae; phylum Streptophyta; class Pinopsida; order Pinales; family Pinaceae; genus Pinus; species Pinus taeda. The sequence continues at coordinate 163,965 of APFE030828246.1, forward strand.
ACTACCAATTAATAAAATCATATGCAAGTAAAGTACCTTCATGATGCAACCCTAATCTAGTAAATTGTTTACTTCTTCATAGGTATTTCTCTTGCGTTTCATTTAAGTGGACAATGTTTTTATAAACCTCACAAAATCTTGTGGCTCCAAGTCAAATGAACATGTAATTCCATCAAATTCAATATTAACAAGTTACACTACACTTATTTCCAACAATATTGGAATGTTTTAGAATCTTCTAATGACACATTTACACTACATGTCAATGACTTTACATTACTATTCATACATTACTTATCAATTAAAAAAAAGTTTAATTATGAGTTAAAATATCCATACTAGTGATGACATTTATATTACTAATCAATTGATGACTCTCCAACATTTTGAAATCGGTGAGTCTTATCTGCATATACATTACTTATCAACATGAAAAATTGTTTTAAAATCATCCTATATAATATTTATCAATCAGAGGAATCTTTGACCAAAATATGCAATACCTTTTAAAATTGAGTGTTTGATTATTTTAAAATCTACATATACTTTACTCAATATATTCATTAAATTAGTCTTTCGCTTTCACCATTTTTAAATCTGCATATACATATCAATTTAATGATAATAAGTTACATTATTTATCAATTCAATGAACATCAACAAGTCTTTCTCCATTTTAAATTTTGTATATACATTGCTTATCAATATCAGACTTTCAACATAAAATTATGCATTTCTATTACTTATCTATTTAATAAACCAGTAAAAATCAATTAAAATTTGAATTTCATTGATTATGTTTATATTATCTTTAACATTTTAAATTTCATCTCTAAATTATTTATAAATTTGATGAATGATTTAAATTATCAATTAAAATCAACATGTAAGTTTATATTACAGGTTAATGATAATATTTATTTACATTATAAGTTAGTCCTAACATTTATTTACTTTAATGTTAGTGACAACATTTATTTACATTACATGTTATTCATAAAATTTATATTACTTTATCCATTTGATTTAAGAAGAAAATTAAAACTGGCCTGTTAATCTCAATTTACATTAAATTTTGTTGAACGATCTTCTCCAATGATCAACATCCTTAGGCATTTGAGCAAACGGAGGTGGATTTTTATTTTTTCTCAAGCAATGTGAAGGAACACACACCATACATGCAATGGTTGAGTTTTACAAGTGTGTGCATTATAAATGCATAGGAGATAAAATGTGAACAGAATTGAAAGGAAGGAGATGTAGCTGACAGGTGTGGCCTGCACCTGGAGACTACACTCAAAATAGAGAGATCACTCTCGTACACTCTATATTCATCAATGAAAGATTACATCATTAAATACAAATTTAGAAATCAGGAATTTGTAACCAAACTCCTAAATTCTAGGAACAAATCCTAAATTAAGGAGATACATTACAACTTATGTAACCAATTGTCCATTAATACAAAATAATATTAATTATTTTCAACTCCCCCCCTTAATGGAGAAAGGGTTGTCCTTGACTCCTAACATCCCTCTAAACAATCCAGACTTCACATGTGCAAGAGGATTTGTAAAAATATCAGCCCCATTGTCACAAGTTTTACAATATTCAATAATAATTTCCTTTGACTATAGTTTCTCTCTGATAAAATGGAGCTGAGTGTCTATATGTTTGGTGTTTTTATGAAACATTGGATTGTGTGCCAATTTAATGGTGCTCTGGTTGTCGCTTTTGATGGAGGTGGAATTCTTCTATTTGTTTCCTGCATCATTGAGAAGCCTTCTCAACTAGATTGCTTCACACGTCGCTGCACACAATGCTTGATACTCAGCTTCACATGAAGACAAGGCTACAGTACTCTGCTTCTTGCTGCTCCATGCTATGACCCTGGATCCTATGCTGAATGCGTAACCTGTGATAAACCTTCGATCATCCAAGTTACCTGCCCAGTCTGAATCTGAAAACCTACTAGAATAAGATTAGATGCATCAGTGTATAAAATGCGATAGTTAACAGTACCACAAAGATACCTCAACATGCTTTTTGCTGCTACCTAGTGACTTTCAAGAGGTTTTGACACGAACTGGCTCAACACACTAATAGAGTATTCCAAGTCAGGACTGGTTGTTGTAAGATATATCAAGTTTCCAACCAACTGTCTGTACATTGTAGCATCAACCTCTTTAGTGCCATCGCCACTGCACAACTTCAGATTCTGCTGCAAAGGTGTCGTTGCTGATCTACATTGATCCATACCAAACTTTTCCAATAGATTACTAGCATACTTCCCTTGGGTAAGAAAAGTTTGTCCAGTATCTCTACATACTTCTAGTCCCAGACAGTAATGAAGGCTTCCAAGATCTTTCATCTCAACAACTTGTGCCATAAGCCTTTTGATTCCTCTTATTAAATCATCTACGTCTCTTGTTATAATTATGTCATCTACATATAAAGAAATCAAAATAATCTGCCCCGGATTGTTGTACCTGGTATACCGATTTGGGTCGTTTAAACTTCTATGAAATCCATACTCTAAAAATAAAGAATCAACCTTTTCGTACCAAGACCTGGGTGCTTGCTTTAAACCATATAAATTCTTTTTCAATCTGCAAATAAGATGTTCCTGCCCCTGCTTTATAAATCCTTCTGGCTGTACTAAGTAAATTTCCTCTTTTAAATCACCATTTAAAAATGCAGATTTAACATCAAGCTGGTGTAGCTCCCAATTACATTTAGTAGCTAAAGCAATAAGCATTCTGATAGTATTTAACTTTGCTACAGGTGCAAAGTATCATCAAAATCTATACCTTCCTACTGTGAGTATCCTTTTGCAACCAGCCTAGCTTTTAATTTCTCTATACTTCCATCTGCATTTATTTTTGGTTTAAACAACCATTTATGTCCTATGGGTGTTTTATTCTTAGGCAGGTCAACTAAATTGAAAGTGTCATTTCTAAGAATTGATTCTATCTCTTCATTCATTGTAGCCCTCCACTCCTTAAATTGTTTAGCTTCTTTGTAATTAATGGGCTCTACAATGTTCAAAACATTTGACATCAAAGCATAGTCTCTCAATTTTAATGGTTTTTGAGTCTTCCTACCTGATCTCCTTGGTAGGGGACTTACCTCAAATTTGTTTTCTTCAGCTATAACTGGGCTTGCATTATCACTTTCTTCCTATTCTTATTTTTGCTCTTCTTTCTGCTCCTGCTCTCTTTCATCCTCACTGCTTTCATCCATCAACAATGGAAGGTGCCAATCATCACCAATGTCATCTTTCCTTTCCTGTACCTGTTCATGAAACACTACATCCCTGCTTGCAAATGTCTTACAAGACTCCGGATTGAATAATTTATATGCTTTAAATTCTGTGCCATAACCAACAAAGATGCATCTAACTTCTTTAGGGTCTAATTTCTTCCTATCAGCTTTGGGTATATGGGAGAATGCTTTTGACCTAAATAATGTTAAATGGTTTACTACTGGTTTGAATCCATATAAAGCTTCAATAGGAGTTTTGAAGCCAAGATACCTAGTAGGACTTCTGTTCTCCAAATATACAACAGTGTTAATAGCTTCTGCCCAAAAACTATTAGACAGACCCTTACCTTGTAACATGCTCCTTGCGCACTCCACTAAAGTTCTGTATTTGCGCTTTGCAACTCCATTCTGCTGTGGTGTGTGTGGCACTGTATACCGCTGAACAATCCCGTGAGATTTGCAGAATTTCATGAATTCCCCTAGCTTGTATTCTCCCCCTTGATCAGATCGGAGAATTTTTATACTCTTACCAAACTGTTTTTCCACCAAGGTTTTAAATTCTATAAAGGACTGGAAAGTCTGACTTTTCTTACTCAAAAAATAAACCCATGAATATCTAGTGCAATCATCAGTAAATAATAGAAAGTAATATGCTCCTCCTATCGACCTTGTTTGCATAGGTCCGCATATATCAGTGTGCACTAGTTCTAAAATATCTGTTTCCTTCCTCCTATCATGCACAGGAAATTGTTCTCTATGCATTTTACCTAAGGCACAACCATCATAATTTAACTGAACATTACGAAAGATAGGGAGCCCCTCAACCGTACCTTTCTTATGAAATAACATGAGGTCTTGCAAATTCAAGTGACCGAACCTCTGATGCCAGAGTTGTTCGACTGTCGATCCTCCTGCAACCATGGCTCGCTTTGGTATACTCTTTTCATCCAGTGTGTATAGGCTTCCAACTCGCATGCCTGTTGCAACTATTTCATTCTTGCAATCCTTTATCACACAATGAGTCTTGAAGAACTCGACTTGCATATCTTGATCAGTCATCATGGATATAGATATAAGATTTTTCTTAATTCCAGGTACATATAAAACATTTTTAAGATGACTAATTTTTCCATTTGATAACTTGACTGGAATCACCCCATAACCTTTAATCTCGTATCCACTATCATCTCCTAAATAAATTTTTGATCCGTATGTACTTTCTTTAGGACTATCAAAAAATTCCTTTTTACCTATCATGTGAGAAGATGCTCTGGAATCAACATACCAAATACCATCCTCATTAGATATTGAAAAGGCACAGTCGACTATGAATAGTTGAAATTCATGATTGAAGTCTTTATCTTCTTCCTCAACAAATTATCCTCTGTGTTTTGCACTTGCCTGCTTCCTCTTTGCATCATCAGCCTCCTTCTTAAAGCATTCACTCTGTATATGACCCTTCTTTCCACAATAATAACATTTCTTTACAGAATGATTTGCAAGCATACCTTTATGAGAATTCTTCTATGATGTACCTCATTTCTATTGTGATTGCTGTTGTGGCTGCTTTCCTTTGAATAATCGCCGTTTCGCCATCAGCACAAGATCATCATTCTGGGGGTTCAAGTTCTGCTGCCGCTCCTCCTCTTGCAGCAAGATCCCTGTCAGATCTTCAAATGTGGGCGCTTTCTCCCCTGCCACCAATCCAGTGACGAATATTTGAAATTCATCACGCATCCCACTCAGTGTGATTGAGACGAGGTCAGAGTCAGACACCGCCTCTCCGATGTCCCCCAATCCATCTTTCACATCTTTAATTCATGCAACAAATGCAGCAACAGTCTCCCTTTCGTCCATCCTCATTGAAAATAGCTTGCTTTTAAGCGCCATAATTCGACTTGTGTTCTAGGCGTGATATAGATTTTTGATGGTCGTCCAGATCTCTGTGGATTTTTTACAGTCTCTGATGTGCGGGATAATACTATCCTTCATGGACATCTTCAACAACACTTTCGCCTTGTTCTCTCATTTTTCCATTCTTTCTCTTGTGTCCTTGCATTCGGCTTCAGCTCATCACCTGTAACTATGGACCAAGAATTCACACCCTCAAGCAAGGTCTGGATCTTAAACTTCCAATTCGTGAAGTTAGATCCATTGAGTTTACCAGACTTGTGAAGGTAAGATTCCATTGTATTACTCATTCTGATCAGATCTACAAAATGAATCCACCCAACAATAAAAAAAAATGATGCCTATTAGATCAATCTGTCACTTCTCTGGCATTGATCTATAGTATCTGACAATCCCACTCCGATGAGAAAATTCACCGTTTTTCAATACAGCTAAAAAATCGATCTAATCAAAATTGATCTGATCTGCCTCTCTCGGATAGATCTACAAATTCTCCGATCTGCACCCCTCGTAAACCATCAAATGAAGATGAGGCTTCCTGTAGATCCCCTTGAAGGTGAGTTGGCACTCTCCCGAGCGAAAACTCCGCGCCAAGATAAAATCTGTGCTAGCCAAAAATGCTGGCACAATTTTTCCCTTAAATTTCATGTCAATCTAGTATTTTGGTGTGCTCACATGCTTAATTACCAAACAAACACAGCAATCTGGTATTCTGGCACACTCCCGAGCAAAAAACCCGTGCCAACCCCCTTCTACTCAAGAAAAAAAACCTTCTGAGTCCGAGCCAGGTGTTCTGCAGTCCACCTGCTCAATTGAGCACAAAGCTCTTGTGTACATGCAACCACAGAGGCTCCTCAAGCCACACAGGCAATTGTACCACACAGGCAAGCTAGCTACAAAGGCACTTCAGCCACAAAGGTGATAAAAGATCAGGCTCATCCAATCTGAGCTCTGATACCAAGATAAAACGTGAACATAATTGAAAGGAAGGAGATGTAGCTCACAGGTGTGGCCTACACCTGGAGACTACACTCAAAAGAGAGAGATCACTCTCGTACACTCTATATTCATCAATGAAACATTACATCATTAAATACAACTTTAGAAATCAGGAAGTTGCAACCAAACTCCTAAATTCTAGGAACAAATCCTAAACGAAGGAGATACATTACAACTTATGCAACCAATTCTCCATTAATACAAAATAATATTAATTATTTTCAACTGTAGGAACATGCATAATATGCATAGTGGCTGAGTTTTACTTCGTTTTGTCAAGGGTACATAAAATAAACATGCGTAGGAATGTAATATTAGTAAACTTATAACATCACACATATATTATTAATGTGTTGTGTGGGCATAGTTTATTCATATAATAAGAATACTGCTACAGGATGATTGGCCACACTATTACATGTTTGTAAGGCATGCACGATGCACTAAAATGAACCTTGTATGTACAAACCCTCTAGGAATTTAAATTGCTACTATTTATCGTTGATAAATTACTTGGTTGATGCATCAAATTACATGTATATGTATTTCTTATAATCTTACAGCGGTTTCTATCTTTTATTTTGATGAATACATAATATTATATATCGCACTTCCATTTGATTAATAGATGGTGACATATAAATGTATCATCTATAATTTTATTTGGTTGTGAGTTATTTATGGCCTCTTCCTTCTCATTTTGAATAATGTACAATATGATCCTTTTTATGAATAGATATAATGGTTACAATGGTTTCAAGACAAACAAGAATGGTTGCAGAGCAGCAAGTCCTTGCCAAAGTAGGATTAGGAAAGAGAAATTGGTGTGGATCTAGTAAACAGATTTAACTCCTTTTATTTAGTTATCAAGTGAACTAATAAGAATTCCACGATACAAGGAGCCCCTGCCCTTGGCCCGGCTCCTTTAACCTACCTTCAAGTGGCCTTTAAGATTCTCTTTGATCAAGGAAACATCGGTTATCAAGCAAATAGGGGTAAACACCCCGTGCCTACTGCTTATCCGTTCATCCAAGGTTGATACTTCCTCTATGAAAGTAAGAAGCCAAAGTTCCAGGAAGTCCAGATAGAGGGGTTTAGCTTTTTCCTAATAAGTTGGATGATCCTTCCAGCCGACGCTAACTTTGTCTGATTGCCCAGTTTTCGTGAATTCAAGCGAAGTTGCAGTTGCTTTTGATTCTCCTGCTACCTTCTTCTGATTTTTCCAATGATGAGGCTGAATTTGTTCGATCTTGATCTCGATGTCGATTAGTCTTACCTGTCACTTGCTGTTGAAAGAATGGTACCTGTATGAACATGATTCAAATACATATGGTAAACTCTATAAGAATGAAACAGACATGTAATGCCATTGCAATAGGAGTAAGTATGATTCAGATATCAATACACCATTTTTATATTACCTGTAGGCTGTAACTAAGTGATAGAGGTACTAGAGTGCACCACAGAGGAAGGATTCTCTACCTGGTCGCATTATTATGTAGCTTAGTTCATCTCATTCGTTTCCACGGCTATGGCTTGTTGATGAAATTAATAGCCTCTCCTCTTCACTACACAAGGGAAATGTATGGTGTACTTCTATTTCTATCTAATTGTAGACTCCATGGCATTTCAGTATCCATTTCCTATGCATTAGTGTTGTTGTCTTCAATAGTGGCGGGCATCATGACTCCTCAAAGCCAAGATCCTTCTTCATCCCTATTCACACAATCCTTTCCATATTTGAATCTGCTCTAATTGAATTCAGATCTCCAATTGGAATCGATTATATTAATATTTTATTTTACTGGGGTATTATATTCGGATTAAAGCCAGATTGAAGAGTTGGGCATCAACACATAATACAGATTCAAGCGCGCTTGTATTTTTGAAGCTATTGAATATTTGGAAATGGTTTTTATAATGGATTAACAATTGAAAAAATCAGATATATTGTCCAGATTCCAAGAGGAGATATAGAGAGAGCAATTTGGAGTGGAGGGCACTCAGGCATCACCATCTTCATAACTTTTGGACTGCACAACACAGTATACAATGAACTCAATGTATAATTTCCTCATACGAAGGGTTAAAGGGAATTTTTTAAAGCCTCTAAAGCATATTTTAATAATGATAGCTTGATTACATACATGAAGTAGATGAAAGATGATAATGTTGTCTATGTTCATAGAAATATTTCATTAATTTGTATGTTTATTGCTAGGAACTAAGAAGAAAACAAGCGAATAAAACAAGAGACAATGAAACCTGAAAGCCATGGAGGCAATGAAAACCTGAAAGCCATCAACATGAAAGCGTATGAGATTATTTTACTATAAAATAACATAAAAGTAGGATTCGAATGTACATTATTTTGTATAATTTTTAAAAATAAAATATCAGAGTTCCCCTCTGGCATGTTGTACGATACTTTCATAATTTTTATAATTTCTTCATACTAAGGGTTAAAGGGAATTCTTTATAGTTTTTGTAACACATTTTAAGGACGATAACTTGGTTGGGTAAATGAAAGATGATAACGCTATGTATGTTCATGAAAATATTTCATGAATTTGTATGTTTTTTCTGGGAACTAATAAAAAAATCATATATTAATGTATTCAAGTTTGTTTTTTGCTTATAAAGAGATACATATATACACCTGCTATTAGCTGAAACCATGGGGGCCCGTTAGGAGGGCAACTTGCCTCACGACCTTATTTTCTAGAACATAGCATGCAATAAGTGGTTGAATGTCATATTCATTTTGAAATAATCAACCAATAGATTTAGTCTTGGTCAATCGAGTAGAAGCCATTAAATTCGATTTAGCAACATCCCTTTTAGGTTTTATATAGTGGAAATTGCATTTAAGAAGGTTTTTGGGATCGACCACTCCGTGACCGGTGCCTATTTCAAATTCAACTAGCTGCTATGATCATTGACACCCTCTTGGCAATGAGAGCCAATATGACATCAATCAGGACTGAAACAGGGGAGTGAGCTGTAATAGACGGAGTCTGCTAGGTGGTAAATTGCTGAAACTTGTGCTACCTTAGATGTGGCCGTAACAGAGGATCAAAATCTATTCGTTTCAATTAATTTAGTCAGGGTCAGGATAACATCCAACGTTTCAACAGAGGATCAAAATCTAGTGGCGACATGAAGTTGTCCAAGTGATGACAGGATTTAAGAACTCTATGAAGTCGAGGAAATTTGGTTTCTTTGAGGTGTAGATAAAGGAAGCCTATAGCTCTTGCATGCCCATGGCCTCTTAGCTCTTAGACCCAACACCGCAATTCAAATTGAATGCAATATTTGTGTCAAACGATTCTCTATGACATGGCTAGTGAGAAGAAGAAGCCATTGCAGCCGAGCAATAGTGCAAACATCCAACAAACCAACAACAATGGCATAAAGGGGAAATCATCAAAGAAACATACTAGAAGAATATTCAGTTGAAGCACATACTGCTTCGTCTGGACACCTATGTCAGCTCAATTAACAAGCACACCCAATCCCTCTGGGTTTACGAGGGCAATCAGATGGTTCACCAGAGCTAACAAGTAGAGGGATCCCTCCATGGACATTGAAGGTGGGAATCAACGTGGAGGATAATTTCATTAGTGTTTACAGTACTGGAGATGGTGTTCCCGTGGAGATTCACCCGGAGGGCATCTATGTGCTGGGAAATGATATTTGGGCATAAACCTGTAAGCAATTTCCAAATCGAAGCGAGAGCTTCATTGAAGAATATATGAAAAAATAAAGGAATCCCGTAACTCACAGTTAGTTACGGTGTGGATCAAGGAAGCAGACAAATCAAAGTTGGTTATGCCGGTATGTCTTTAGAGAACAAACAATTTCTTTCTATTTCCTACCTATAGCATCAAAAAAATGCCCAGCCCAACATATCCTACAACGAATTTCTGGTTCTTCTTCTTTTTCAAACTAGGCCAGGCCTCTTATGAACAACCAAAAAATGATTCAAAATGCATATCGGGAACTATTTTTTGGGTGAAAACCTAATGCCATTTTGGAATAGGCATATACTAAATCGATTCTATTCTCCTTTTTGTCTCTGATTTTTCTTTTTTCTACCTTAATGCGTATTTGTTTATATATATATATATATTTCCAAGATGCACGCTTTGTTTGGAATGGATTTTCCAATTTTTCTAGGAAGAGCGGTGTTCGCTATATGTTTTCTTGAGACATTCTTAATGTTATGAAGAAGGTTCTTTTTTTTAAAGTATTTTATGGATTCTCCAATTTTTCTGGGAAGATAAGTGTTAGCTATGTGTTTTGTTGAGAAATTCTTAACGTTGTCAAAAAGGTCATTTTTTTTATAGATATTTTAGGAATTTGTTTATTTGAATTTTGGATATAGTTTATTCATCAATAGTCTAGTCTGGTAAAGAATCTATTGATCACCATATATGCATGTACTAGGTCATTATCCTAGTCACAAATATTAATCACAGTATCATAGAAAAACACCTAAGCTAGTTTTACTATTTACAGATGTGATAGCATATGAGCTAGGATGAAAGCACAATACCTACAAAAGCCATATATTATGCTCCTACATACATACCATGGAAGGACATTGGAAGATAGGAATAATCCTCTACCTATGTATCCCTTTACGAAACGTGCACTTACAAAAGTAATATCCAACTTATTGACTGTGGTAGTGTCCAACTTAGTGACTGTGGTTGGAATGCCTTACATATACCTCTTTTTCGGCCAATCTCAATCACTTGATGTCTATGTTTGACCTGCAAGGCATATCTTAAGTCTGGTAGGATGCAAAATAATTATCCTCAGTTGAAGTTGAAGTAAAACAAGTAGAACTAAGACTAGTTCACACTTTGTTGTTAACATTATAATCTAAACATTACTATAATTCAATTAATACAAAATTAGTATTAATGCATAAATGAAAGTGATATAATTCACTTACCAATAATTTTGATAGTATTTTTTGTGAAACAAATTTCTCTTCATTATTGTTATCACTCATATATCTGCAAGTTAGAGAAGAAACAATGTGCTGGAAGGAGAATATGGAAGAAGAATATGAAAGGACGCAAAAGAATGGAGGGAAAGGAAATAGAGTGAAAAAAAGGAAACAGTCTCGAAAAGCAGTGCTAGAAGGGGAATAAGAAGAATGGATGTGAAAGGAAACAGTCTAAAAAAACAGTGAAGAAAGGAAGCAGTCTAAAAAAATAGTGCTGGAAGGGGAATATGAAAGGAAGTGGGAAAAAACGATGTGAAAGGAAGCATTGTAAATAGAAGAAGATGTTGTGTATATTTAGAAAAATCATCAGCAGTCTTATAGAAGGGTTTTTTTTCATAATACAAAGGTCTTGACAAGTGTCTTCTATATATGATATATGCATATATGTATCCTAACAAGTGTCTTAGATATATGATAATTGTCATTCCCTATCTTCTATCTGATATATGCCATTTGTGGGAGTCATTTTTGTGAATTAAACATTAAAAGTTTCGGAGCTAGTTTCCCAATTCAAAATGGGAAGAAATAAATGAAAATGGTTAAGGTAATAAAAAAATATAATATATTATTTTGGCCTCCCTACCTTGGGAAGAGGCCAAATAAGATGGCAACAGAGATTTCATTATGAAAAGGAGCTTAAAAACCTTTGTTGACTTTTGTTATTCAAAACTCAAACTAACGTTATAGGGACTATTCCGATTACGATTACTATAGTTACTGCCTTGCCTGGCGCAGGGACTAATAAGGATGTTTGTGTGGCAGCAAGTCCCTCCTTTGAGGTGGGCTTGTAATACATGCACAAATACATTTTTTTAATAATAATATTACTGGAGTTGAACCATAAACTTAGAAGCCTGAGTTGATGAAAAATTAAGTGAATATGTTTTTCTATTCATGAGTTGGCATGCTTAAAGTAAATCTTAAAGGTGTGTGTACCACCACATGTTCAGGCTCCATATTCTAAACCGAGAAACATTAGATATTCAACTAATTGGTCCTTTATTTACTCATGGTGTTACAATATACAACTCTTGTTAATCGCAATAGTCCTGCATGGTGCTGGAGTTGTAATGTATTAAGTTTCAAAAACATACACACGAAATTAGAAGTACAATTTTTTTTTATGGTGTAAGAATACATTGAATTAACTTTTCAATAAAATTGATAAATTAATATAAATTAATTTTTTTCTAAGTTAATAGAATCCTTTATTTTCAAGGAAAAACTCGACGCTACATTACCAAGTGTTAATTTTTTAATCTACAATAACGATAGGTGGCATGCCGAAGATGAATTATTGCTGCCATGTGGAAGATAGATGGTAGGATTGTTGAAATTGTAAATTCACCTGCCGCGTAATTAATTCCAGAATACCGTCAGTCCTCCATCGCACTGCTTTTCATCGAGTGGTTTTTCCTCTGAAGGCAACGATGACAATCACCAGCTAACGCGTGTCCACAGGATGATTTCCAAAACAAATTTTCATCAGAGCGTAAACTTTGGCAAGAAAATTCCATGCGATATTGCTAACAGTCGTTCGATTGAAATGAAGGTTGTCCATCGTTGATTGAAACCAAGCTGCGTACAGGCCTCCAGCACATGGAGTTAACGTGACGTGAAGTTTTTGTTTTTACTGCCAGCTCTCCACATAAAATAATTAATGAAATGCATTGTCGTTGGTAGAATATAGGTAAAGGTTTAATTTTTTTTTTTTTTAATTCACGAGAGGTATGGGCACAAGTAAACATATATGTTATGTTTTATTTTGTTGTTGTTATTATTTTAGTACATGTAATGCAAAGTAAAAACTTGCAGCAGCGAAGTTGAAAGGTGAATTTTTTTTAGCAGGTTGAATGTAATGCACACAACAGTGTGAAGGTAAGGGAAATGTTTTGTTGAGAGAACATATCTGTAATGTAATGAAAAATAGACGCAACCGCGTAAAAGGGATTTTTGTTGTTCGTTGAATATATGAAAGGAAGCGCAGCAACATGAATGTTTTTTCTTGTAGAAGGTATCTTGGCTCAATTTTTTGTTGAAGTGATGAAATGTAATATGCACAACAGTGAGAAAGGTAAGAAGTGAAATGTTTTTTACATAGCAGTGAATGTAAGAAATTTTACACACGACAGTGTCAAATTTTTAAGCAGAGACAGAGTTTCCTTTTAAACTGAAATGTTCTTGTGGTAATCCCTCTGGAAGAGGAAGAATTGTTGTAACAACAATCTCTTGTTAATGAATACAAGAGTTTTTTGTGCATGTGTAAAATATTGTTTTAGCAAACAAATTATTTTTTAGTTTCCTGGGTTAAAAATAAAGAATTATTCTATCTTCAGTCTTTTGTTTGGAATTACCAGAAATTCCCAACATAGTATCAATCTTGTCTAGGCTCTTTAAAGGTGTCAAAGAAGCTGAAGGAAGGACTTGTTGTTGCAATAGCCTCTCCAGCAGAGTGAAGACTCAGTGAAAAATCCAAGGTATTTCTCAAGCTAGTTTTTTGTGTTGCTGTTGAGAACAGTCAATGATTTTTAAATACACAGTCAATTATTTGAAGCATAGTTAAGAGTGCAAGAATGGCTGGCTCTAGCACCAGCACTAGCATGGGTATCTGTAATACCCAACTCCCACAAATTAATGGGAAAAACAATGACTATTGGGCAATAACCATGAAAGCCCTGTTTGCCTCACAAGGCTTATGGGAATTTATTGAGGATGGTTTTGAAGAACCAGCAGATGAAAATGAGTTTAATAATTTAACTCAGGCAAAGAAAGGACGGTTGAAGAGCCATACGGAGAAGGGTTCTAAAGCCCTCCTCTTCTTATATCAAGCAGTGCATGAGAGTGTGTTTCCAAGGATAGCAGTAGCGAAGACATCCAAAGAAGCATGGCAAACTCTCAAGACAACCTATCAAGACATGGAGAAAGTAAAGACAACAAAACTACAGTTGCTGAGGAGAGATTTTGAGAATCTTTGTATGAAGGAGTCAGATAATATTGACTATTTCTTCCCACGTGATTGGCCTGGTCACATAGATAAGGTCTCATGGAGAAATTCTTGAAGAAAGGAGGATTGTGGAGAAACTATTGAGGGTCCTAACCTCAAAGTTTGATGTGATTGTCACCACCATAGAAGAGACAAAGGATCTCACAAATTTCTCAGTTGATGAGCTACATACATCACGATAACACATGAACAGAGATTGAGTAGAAATGAAAACTCATCTCTAGAGCATGCTTTTAAGACCGAGATATCCTTTGGAAGAGGAAGAGATTAAGGCAGAGGAAATAGGAGAGGAAGAGGCAAAAGCCAAAACAGATGTGGAAGAAACATTCCAGCAAATACTCAAGGAAGAGGCAGCAATCCAAACCAGAACCAAGGCCAAGGTAGCAGTCAACAAAGTGGACAACCTCATGCTCAAGGACAAAGATATGAAAAATCCAATGTCCAATGTTATTATTGTAAAAAATATGGGCATTATGCAAATGAATATAGGAAGAAGCAGCATGATATGAGTAATAGAACTAGTGAAAATATCACTAGAGAAAATATCAGCCAAGATAATTTGTTGTTAACCTGTAATATCGCTGAAACAAAGAGTGATGATATATGGTTTCTAGACTCCGGTTGCAGTAACCATATGACAGGAAAAATAGCCCTGTTTTCTAAGTTAGATCAGAGTGTGAAGTCACAAGTCACACTGGGGACTGATAATAAAGTTTTTGTTATGGGAAAAGGAGAAGTAAATATCCTAACAAAGAAAGGTGAAAATAAAACTGTAACAGATGTCTATTATGTTCCTGGAATGAAATGTAACCTCTTAAGTATTGGACAGCTTGTTCAAAAGGGTTACAATGTTTTCTTTGAGAATGATGTGTGCACCATCATGGATAGAAAACCCAGCAAATGATGTATTGTTGAAGTAAAAATGACAAGGAACAAGATGTTCCCTCTCAGGATAAAAGTAGATTTAAAAGATGGAGTTGAAATTGCAGCAGTTACTCAAGAGGCTTTCCAAAGAGAACCAAAGGATGAAAATTGGTTGTGGCACTTGAGATTTGGACATCTCGACTTTGGAGGTATTAACTTGTTGAGTAGAAAAGGAATGGTAAGAGGATTACCATTGATAGAGAAACCGGACAGCCTTTGTGAAGGTTGTATCTTGGCGAAACAACACAGAGAAAGTTTTCCATCAGGGAAAAGCATAAGGGCAAAAGCACCCTTAGAGATTTTCCACTCAGATTTATGTGGACCGATGCAAACTCCATCACTTGCAGGCAGCCTCTATATACTAAAATTCATTGATGATTTCACTAGAAAATCCTGAGTATATTTTCTGAAGAACAAAAGTGAAGCGTTTGAAAAATTTTGAAATTTCAAAGCACTTGTAGAAAACCAAAGTGGGCTGCATATCAAAGTTTTAAGAATTGATATAGGAGGTGAGTATATCTCCAAAGAATTTCTACATTTTTTTAGAGAAAATGAAATTCATAAACAGTTTACCACTAGGTTCACTCCACAACAAAATGGAGTTGTTGAAAGGAAGAATAAGACAATCATGGATATGGCGAGGAGTATGTTAAAGGCAAAGCATTTGCCAAATGATTATTGGGATGAAGTTGTACATTGTCCAGTGTATATTTTGAATAGATTCCCTACAAAAGCAGTCACAAACAGAGTGCCGGAAGAAGCATGGAGTGGCAGAAAGCAAGGAGTCACCCACATGAAAGTTTTTGGATGTGTGGCTTATGCACACATTCCAGATCAGCTAAGGAAGAAGCTAGACAACAAATGGGAGAAATGTATTTTCATTGGATACAGTGAGGAATCCAAAGCTTATAGGTTGTATAACCCATCCACCAAGAAGTTTTTTATGAGTAGAGATGTTTAGTTCATTGAGGAGGAAGCTTGGGATGGAAGCATAGAGAAAATAGTGAATGTTAAAATCTCTTTGTCACATGATGAAGATGATGAGGAGATGGCTAAAATACATCCCCAAAATATAGCGCCAACACAAGGGCAACAAGCGACACCCTTGAGGAGAAATGAAAGTGCTTCCCCAAGCACACCACAAGGAGGAAATTCAAGTGTGTCTTCAAGCACTTGTACACCAAATGAAAGAGGTGTTAAAAAATTATATATTACGGAGCAATGGAACACATAAAATATTGTAGAAATATAAACACATAAAACAAGAGAGACACAGATATAAATGGTTCACCCAGTTTGGGCTATGTCCACCCCGAACAGCTAGTCATTCCTTTCTATTATCCAGCAAAATGAAGAGACACAACCTACAGCAAATCCGCTATAATATCTTCTGTTTTTCTCCCACAGTCTCACTTCTCTGTTTCTCGCTCACACATATAGAATACACATCTATCACAGCCTCAAATACAATGCCCTCATACAAAGAAAGGGGTTGCCTTCTAGGGAAAAAAACCATAAACTAAACATAAGTTCTACCGTCAGATCATCCACCTAATGAACGGCCCAGATTGACTAGAAATTAGTATACTTTTACAAGGCAAATTTACATCTATTTTTAGCTTCAGGGGCGCTGCCCCCGAGCCTTCGCCGGGGGACCGCTGGCCACCAGACCCCCCAGCCGGGGGGGATTGGCCCCCCCGGACCCCCGCGGGGGGGGACAAGTCCTCCCCGCACCCCCC
>APFE030828253.1:0-13934 GCA_000404065.3 Pinus taeda
ACCATCAGCAGCACCTTTGATCTTTGACAACTGCAGCATGGCATCAAGACCATAGGTAAGTATCCCAGTCACTCACTCATATGCGTCATTTGATTAAAAGTTGTAAAGGTTAAGAGGTAGTTGCTTTATAAGTGAAAAGGTGGCAAAAAGGAAATTCCTTAATAAGTCAAAAGAGAATGCAAGAGTCCATAGGTACAGTGTTGTTATGGCAACCATTTGAGAATGCTTGAAGAATTAAGATTTGGGGTAGAAACACCAGTTCACCAAAGACTCAGCATACCCTATTTCTTGATGCAATCACTCATATTCTCCAGCAGAAAAGTAAAGGAAGGAAATTCCCAGCAGTTAGTTCACCATGGGTTGATTAGGATCCTCATTAAGGATGCCCTCCAAAGCCTTAAGATCCCCATAACATGGTCAGTCTTCAGAAACTTACCAACAGAGGATGAAATCAAAACCCTCACCTATGATGTTAATCCTTCTGTCAATGAGGAGGAGGAAAAACAAGAAGAAGAAGATACAGAGTTAGATGGGGATGAGATGGGTGAAGAAGAAACTAATACAGAGGAACATGTTGAAAGAAGACAAGGAGGATGATGTTGAAACAAGAGGAGGAAACAAAGTAAGAAACTTATGGAGATGTGAAAGAACAGCAAAAGGAAGAAGATAAGAAAAATAGAGAGGACAGCTGCATGACAAGGAAAGCCAGCTAACATGTATGGCCAGCCTCTCCTTGGAGGCCATCCATTGTAGGATTTCAGCTAAATCCTATGCTCTTTACCTCAGAGAAAAATGGCTAAAATTTCAGATCAAAACACTAGCATAGAGGGGCACCATGTTGTTTCAGGACTGCATGCAGCTTATTGATCTTTGTGATCAAAGTGCACTAGAGGATAGGGCCAAAATGGCTAAGTTTTACTTGTACAACATGGCCCTCACAGACAAGAATATTTGATCTTAATGCAAAGCTAGGAGATCTACAATTAATGGCTTTGGCATCATGGAGGAACCATGAGAAGTCAAGGGTTGCAGAGATGGAAAGAATATTGGCCAAAGAGGAAAATGAACCTTCTTTCATCAAAGCTGAACAATCAAATCCCATGGCCCTAATCAGCACCCATAATCTAATTGCAAATGATCCTCAGTTGGCACCTAGATATCTTACAACCCAAGAGCAAGCAATTTCACATTTTCAAGATATGTTTAGGCTGCTAAGAGATGATAATATACATGCCTGCTAAAGGAGATGGGACACACTGCCACACAGCTTGAAGATCAGAGAATATCACTTCCCTCAAAGGTTGAGAGAGGCACTCAACAGGACACCTATGTATAAGCAATCAATGCAAAGGTTGAAGGTCAATTGAATAGGCCTAAAACTCAGTCCACCACTACTCCTAGAGATGCTAGAAGGGAGAAAAGAAGAAGCGGAAAAGAGGCAGTGGGAAGAAGTAGAAAGGAAAGCAGGCTTCTATGAACAAGAAGAAGATACCACAGCAGAAGCATGGGATGTCAGAGAGGCTACCAGAGCCATGAGGGACATGGACATTGACTAAGTTGCTTAGAGGATGAGAAACACTTTCAGTAGGGGGTGATGATGAGCCTCATCATTAAGTAATTATATGGGCCTTAATTGGCCTTAATTCACCTCCTAGCTTAGTCAAACCAACTATTCTCACAACTTATTGCATACTTTTGATTATATTTTGCTTATGAAATGAGTTAGAGTTGGATATGTTGCTTTGTGGTCTAATGTGCATGAAATGCGGGAATAAAGGCTAAAAGAAAGGAACTATGGAAAAGACCTTGGTAAAACTAGAATGGGACAAGGGAGAGTAACTATAGGAGGTAAATCTTCCTCATTTACTACCCCTCCATTCAAATATTCCTTCACCACAAAGTGCAAACATCCATCACTTTGAAGACTAGAAGACAACTGAGCAAGTGAAAAGGACAGAAACCAATTTTTCTTGAATTAGAGGCCAAGCCTCCCTAATGGGAAGAAAGTCGTTAGAGACTTCACATGTATAAATAGAGAGGTTTAGGACCTCAATTCAATTCAAACTTCTATTGTAAAAACTCAGTTAAATTTTTGAGCTGCAAGAGACTTGTGACAGTTTGTTCTGTAATCCATTGTTTTCATAATAAAGATGAGTTCTGTTTAAGCCAGCTCTGAGTTAACTTTGAGGGCTGAATCTCTTGGGTTAGGGCCCGACCCAAGCAGCCACAACTCCTTTTTATTGTATATGTATGCTAGCATAGAGTTCTGTTCTGTTTATTTTCTTAAATAGTTTCATGGTTTTCTATTCATTTTCTTAAGTGGCCTTATGGTTTTCATTGTTTAGTTGCTTAAGTAGTTGCACTTTCATTACAACAATATAGCGTATATTATTCATGGTTTTCCTGTTCATTTTCTTCAGTAGCTGCATTTTCTTCAGTTTACTTCAATTTGTGCCTTCTTTCAGTTCACAGGTTAGTTAGAGGAAAAAGATCACTATCAGTTTGTGTGCAAGTGTCTCAGCCTCATCTCCTCCCTCTGGGACCACGACTTGAGGAAGAGACCCTTCAGCAACCCCAAAAACACAGTTTCTAGTTCTCGCATGAGCTATGGAGTTCGTTGTTTGATGCAGTTATTTGTTCACTTTCACTGGTTTTCTCTGTCATTTTCATTTGAAACCGCCTTCATCACATTCCTCCTACATCGCTTCCTCGTCGTTCGATCACCAACAAACCTTCACAATCACCATACAATTCACTATTTTCTCCAATTTCTGCCTCGCGTGGAGTCCACCACTTGCTTTATGAGCTTTAAGTCTCCACCGTCGATCTGCCTCGCTTGATCCAACGGCTATTGCATCACCTCCACACCTTTAGGCACTTTAAACCCTGAACGTCAATCTACCTTGCCTGATCTGACAGCTATCGCTTCACCCGATCGCCAACTAGCTTGGCCAATCTCCACCATTGATCAGCCCTACCTGATCCAACAACTATCGCGCAATCTTGTTCGGATTTGTGCATGAACGTTATCTTCCCGAGAGCATGCGAGAAAAGCGGTTTTCTCGTGCTACGTGTCGCACAGTAAGGCTAATCGTGTGAAATTTCCAAATATTGCTTACAGCCTGGAGGGTGCATGAGAAACTACTTACCGCCTTAGAAACCCGCTCAATCATTTCCGCATGTTTCTTTTTCCCTTGATACGAGCCTCGTCCGTCTATCTCTTGACTTCACCCGCGCGATTAGATCCCGGCCATTCGTCTCCTGTTAACCTCATTCATCCATCCACCCACATAATCCCTCGTGATATGATCTTCGTCACTCATCTTATTCATTAACCCTATTCATCCATTTATTTTCTTAAGCCTTCACGATAAGATCTCCATCATTCATCATGTTAGTTAAACATGTTCACCCATCTATCTACGTAACCTCCTGCGATCCGATCTCCACCATTCATTTGCCTTTCACCCAACTAATCCAACGGTTCTTATGCATTGTTGCTCCCTCACGTCCTCCTTTCACTGATTTTGCCCTCCAACTGCTCTTCCGCTTGAAATTCGAGTTAGTTTAGTTCTTTGCTTACACCTTAGTCTATTTTTTATGCTCTTTACTTCTGCAACTTAGATAATTAACATTAGGTTAGTGTTGATTTAGAAATTATGTTTAGGCATAACTGTTTAACTGGTTAGCTAGGGTATGGTGTGATTTAGCATTACATGTTGATTTCTTCATGACTGCAGTAGATTAGCTCTCCCTTAGGATAGATTTTCTCTTTTTCCATCAAAATCAAGCTTCTTCTGACCCTATAGAAGTCTGGCTTGGAACCCCTGGGGTCTCTTGCCAGATGAGCAGTGATAACAGGCAATATATTCACTTTTACTTATGCATATAGCACTATCACCTCCAAGTTTGTACAAACCTCGAGTTGATAAGTAAAGCTGGTAGCCCTGGGAGTTGCAGCATTATTGTTGCAATACCTAGGCTCATCACAAGTGAGAAGGAGCGATAGGGAAAGTGGATAATGTAGAGGCCAAGGGACTTGTGGAGACCATGGGATTTAGGGAGACCAAGAATAAATAGTAAGTAGCCTTTCTCTAAGATAAAAAAAAAAATAACGATGCTTCCCCAAAGAAAAAGGAGAGTAAAACGTGCAGCGAGGAGACCAAAATATCATAAATGCAACATGTGTTTAAAGGTAACCAACCAAAATAAACAAACTTATAATCAATGTTATCATAATCCAAGAAAGTCATTACCTACTTCCAAGCGGCATCGAGTGGTGGATGGGCATAAATATGGAGCCTGCATATTTCCTTAAGTAATTCGCCATACCACTAATCATGCAAAACACTGAGACACACCAAACAATTGTGATAGTGGGGGAGGTCAAGGCAGGAGGACTTGGACCTTTCCCTAAAAGAAAATTAGAAACAAAATGGAGCAAAATAAAAATACCCACCATAACAGCTAAAGCCAACAAGGAAAGGCCTGACTAAGCACCAAAAGTGGCTATTTTCCAAATACCACCAGTTTTCCGATAGCCATGATAACCCGACCGTCATTGGAAACCTTTGCAATTATGCCACCCTTCAAAATTACTTGATACATGTTGTGTGATGATGGTAAATGGCTATCATGATCATGCTATGATAGATGGGGGAGCATGGTATCCATGCCTTCCTCCTTTATTGAGTAGGGCAAAGACCGGGGCACCACCCCCCTCTCCCCACGATCTCACTTATCACCCTATGCAGGTATATTTGCTTATGCAATTAATAGAAGGCTCACTAACTTACAAAAAAATAATAATAAAAACAAAATTACAATATAACATAATAAATTGAATCAAATTATTATTTTTATTACTTTTTTATTTTTTATTTTTATTTTAATTGAGCCAAAATTATGTTTATTATTATAGTTATTATTTGATCTAACACTTCTTCTTACTTGCCACTACAACATCTCCCACATATTGGGTTGTAGAGTGCCTCTTGACACAATAAACTTAGAGGTGGATGTTTGTATTCAACAATGTTGTTTATTCACCTTTGAATTTTTTCTTTCCTCTCATTCTTCCATGGTAATAATGAAAAAATTTAGAATGGATATGGCCATCAACAACTTTAGATTAAGAAATATAATCTATTCTTTGTAAAAAAAATTAGATTTGATTTTTTCAGGGTGTGGCAAGTAAATCAATCCAACATATTTTGATCGACAACTTTTTGTATTTGTAAGGTTGAAGGAAAGGAATTATAGATAGAATAAGAATTTGAAGAATCAACAATAGCATGAATAGGGAAATGTCAAAGATGAAGGATTTTCAAGGCCAAATATGTACAAGAGGATGTGAGTTCTTCTACAAAACTTCCTAATTGCTCTTTTTTCTTGTCTTCAAAATTCATAGTCTCAAATTCCCCATTTCCAAAACCAATGCCTACAACTTCATTATTTAATAGATAATTTCACTGTCAACCCACCGTAATATATTGGTTATAGTAGACTTCAAAAGCTCTCAAAAATTAAAAAATAAAATTCAACCTCTAAATACTACATTAAGTGTTTTCAGCAAATATTCTATGAATTACTCATGACTTGATATTCATAGCCAACCAACAAAAGCAGGGATAAAGTAGGAATTTGTGAAATGGCAATACAAACAGCACTCAAATATAATCATGTCAACAACTTCCATAAGAGGCCTTGCAACCATAATATAGTGCAATGCCTTCTCACCTGTCAAATAAATGGCTACAACAAATGCAACTTTGACTTATACATTAATACAATAATGTGAATCCCAAATGGGGTGGATAATTTTACCAAAGGAGGAAGTGGGGTTGATACTCCATTAATCACCTCATGCAATAGATGAGGGAGGTGTGGATACCACTCTCCCTCATAATTATTTACGTGGTAATCCATCATCGTTATGCTATCCTCGATGGCTTATCATGTTGTGGAATTACTGAAGGCATCACAACCTGGGAGGAAGTTTTTTGGATCATGTTCATTCATGGGCTATGATGACATCAGATGGTAGAAACTATATGTTTTTTATAGTGACTCTCATCTGTTATGGATTTTAATCCTTTGCTCTTGTGCTACATGAATTTTAGATGGTTCTCCTTACTTATGTCTTGGATTCATCCTCCAACCATTTTTTGAATTCTTCTTTTTCCTTTGGGGAAAGACTAGGCATTCCTAGCCTGGCCTCCCCTTTCCTACCCCACATTGCAAATTCCTCCATAGTTTTTTTTCCCTCAATCCTATCAATTATGGTAAAGTTAATCCCTCAACAAGTGGAAATATCGCACCCATACGCTCGCAGGAAATGAACAACGTCTAATCACTTTATTCCACACGGGAGGCAAATTCAAGTATCTAAGTGTTTATGTTGGTTGGATGTTAAATTCTCTCGACTTGCATTGCATTCTTAATCTTTAGTTTTAGCTTCAAATTATTATCAATTTCCAAGGTTTCTGAGGGTGTTATGAGGAAAAAGGGGGCCTCACATCCATATTCGATAGTGTTAGTGATCTAAGTGGATCCCTAAAAGGCTCAAAAATAAAAGTCATTGAATCACAGTGAAAATAGGACCAAAACAAAGAGCTCATCATAAGGAATCCAACAGCACAAGCGACACTTCAATCTGAGTTCGTATGTGGAAATTATGCCCAGCCAAAGTTCTAGTCAAACTTAGCTAAAAGAAATAATTTAGCAGAGTGCCAGTTAAATTTGGAGCACCGCCAAAGTTGGTAGTATGACCAAATTTGGCGTAAAGGGGGCTTAAAACTTGGTGAACCACTAAATATGGCAACATAAGTTATGGCCAATAGCATGGGGCCACGTGGCCCAATCAATGGGCACCATGTGGCACCCAATTGGCATTCAATTGGGCCCAACCAACCCATAAATCAGCGAAGATGACAACTTGTTGGTGGTAACGGTTAGTTAAATATTGTTTTAATTATATAAAAATTAGCGATCAAAACGGTTCATTTTATGTTATGTATTACTGATGGTTATATATAACACCATTAGTGGTTATGGTTAACAATTTAAGTGCCATATGTTAAAATAGTTCGGCAAATTAAAAAATATGTTATGTCGAGCAGTCAAAAATATTACCAATGATTTCAACCATCGAGTTAATGTTCAATAGCCATATATGCTAATAAAACAAAAACGACTAGGCTTTCGTGGGATTGGAACTCGCGGCCCCCACCATCCATATGTTTTTATTAACCACGCTCTAACCAACTCCGCAAGCCACTCAAAAAATATTTAAACTCACACTATTTCATTTGATGGGTAGAGTCGGAGGGCCGAGCGCTGCGAAAGCTAGAGGAGTGGAACAACAACGCAGGCCCAGAACCAAGAGGGGTAAACAATATCACGAGCAAGTTTTTCAAGAAAGGTATATTTTAAGGGAATATTCCACGAATATTCTTGAGGAATCTATTATGGAATTTAAAGATTCCCTAGGGGTCTAGAGCTGATGTTTGAGGAATACAGCTCAGTTTATACTCATTTTACTCAAAATTTCGCAAGGATTTCACTGGTGCAGTCAGATTTGGAATCTGAGTAGATACCTCATGGATCATGGCAGAAGCCCTCCTTTTGCATTAATTATTTGGCACAAAGTTTGAGAAAGAAATGAACTTTTCAAAAGTGGGTAATCTTTATAGTTAAAAGTCTCAAAAGGACGAGACGAGCCTGTTGGTGTTGTGATTGTTGTGTTTTAAGCAAACGAACTTCAAGTCACTCCCAGGATTGGAGGTATAATGATGTATTTTACCATGCACTCATTTTCATTTTTGTTGAGATGAATGAAGCAGCCTCGCCACTATTGAAGCAAGGTTCAGAGACATAGTCCACACTGGACAAAAACCATTATCAAACATTTGGGTGCATTGTCTTTATAATATGTTTTATGTTGCTTCTTCTTTAAGTGTTTGCATACATGGTTTATTCATGTTCATTTATGCAATTTAGTTAACATTAAGTGAAGAAAAATTCTTGGATCGTGCTGGTATCATAGGCATACCAAATTATTTTGTCTGGTTTGATTCTCTTCCACACAACCCTGTGCAGGGATTGTGGTTGAATTTTATTTTGGATATAACAGGTAGAACTCTTAATCTCCTCCCTAGTGTTTCTATTTTGGTTCCCTTTGACTTATCTTCCATGTAGGCATCTCCCCAGAAGTTTTTCTTAGCCCTACATTCTCAAAGCAGGTTAGTATCCCCTTTTTTTATTCATTTTTCTTCCTCTGGTCATCACCCCTATGATCTTAAATTTCTTGTTTTATTCTTTGTGGTGTTTCCCTTCTCCATCTCTTTACATTTTTCTTCCATGATGTTGTCACAAAGAGCTCACTCCTGCCAAAGGGAAAGTGCTAGAGAGGCTCTAGAGCTCGATCAAGAGCTCAATCTTTAGCTAGATTGTATCATATTTAAACTTCTCTAGAGATGCAGGAGCAAATCATAGTGATAGAAGAAGAAATTATGAATGACAAGGAATTCATTTTGAGATACTTAATGTAGTTGTTGATTGGGTACTTGATCTTGGGCATATTAGAGGTTATCAAAATCAATATTTGCATACCATATACCTCTAGTAGTGGATTAAATCCTTACTGAGTAAAGTCCTCCTTGATACGAATGAGGCCAAAGATGAAATTCTATGTTAACTAGATGAGATTCAAATGGGGCATATGGAGAGAGACAACCTATTAACTCTTATCGAAGCCCCTCTCTTGTAAGAGAAAATACCAATGGTTTCATACAACCCAACAAACCATGTTCCTATTAAGGTTTCTACCTCCTATTGGTTAACTACATGATCCTCTCAAAATGTTTTTGATATCTTATTAATTTTTAGTTTTTACTAGCCTATATAGATGAGAAGGCTACATCATTTTTGTTGGATTGTGAGAAATCTAGGCTAGGTATTAATTATACTTTTAAAGAAGCATGCTCATAATACTTTGTAGTAGATTTAACTTGTACAAACTTAGCTATTATGGTGTTTTCAATTTTCTCCTTTGGATAAAGACACTCCTATATTAATTTATGGGACTAATTAGTCCCTACACTTCTCTTGCAATTTGCTTTATGTCCATTGGAACATGGTCGTTTTCTAAGGTTACTCTACAAACTAGGCATTTCATAGTAGCTTCATACATAGACTGGAAATGGTGGAACATTGACTCTTATGTTTATTCCTTGAATATTTGAACAATATTTTGTGGGTTGGGTGATTAACTCGATGGGTGGGATGGTTCCCAACACTATGTCAACGTTATGATATCAAGTTCCAAAGAAGTAGTGCCAAAACTACTTTGCATATGATCCGATACATAGTTTTGAAAATTATGGTGAAAATTTGGTTGTCTAAATGCAACCATATTGATTGATTTGAGCTTATCTTCTTTCAATGGATGTTCTATGTGTTGGATAACAAATTTATGTATACAAAGGGATTTAGTTGCAAAGGACGTAGAGTTTGGGCAGAACTTTGCAGAACCTGAACATGGGACATATTTTGGAAATAGAGGTGTTAATTTGGAGGTGTCAATGCAAAGAGAAAATAATGTGACCTTTGTCAACCATATTATGTTTGATTTTAGTAATTTGCAATGTATTACCAACCTATTCAATCTCACTTACTCTCAAAGTGGGTATTATTCCAAGGAATTACAATGATTGGTTATGGGTTTGATTTCTCCAATCATGTCACCAAAATAAACAACTGACATCGAGCGTGGGGTCCCTCTTCTTATGATGTTAGTGGAGGGGGGTCTGCATTCCGCATTCTAGTCTTGGTTCCACAAAGATAATTAGATGACAAGAATCATTTCACGCTTAATCTATTGTTATTGTTGATTCCCCGGGGGGTACCCTTGTGATGTCATATGATAATGGGGGGGATATTGGCAGTCGTGGTTCCGTACTTCATAGGAACCTTACGTTATTAAAAGTCTAAGGGACAATTGAATGCCTTGTTCAGTAAGTCAAGTCATCTTGTATGCCAATGTGCCACCTCGCTTGTATTTCTTTGACAGAACATCCTACAAAAACCATTATACGATGGTTGTGAAAACAACTTTTATTATCTAGTTTTCAAAAATGGTATCGAGCTTCTCGCATGGTGGCTTTTGTGGGGATTCTTCAAAGTCCAATATCCAATGAGGCACAACCACATAAGCAATTTTGTGGGGCCCGTATAATAGATCAAGTGCCTTGAGGGAGTTAATTGTAGGTTTTAACCCTGTACAGAAATTACCTGCAGACGAATTCTAAAAATAGAAAATAAACAATGATGAGAATATAAAACAAATACACAAATATTTTCCCCTGGATCCCAAAACCAGGAGTACCAAATTGATTTTTCATTATGTTCCTTTCAATGTTACAATACATATATATACATGTCAAAGCATTCATAAACCCCAATCCATTAACCTTGGATTAGAACATAACCATAGTTCCCTTGTTGGATCTACAAAACACCGTGGGAAGAAAAGCATCATCCCCAAAACCATGTGCAAAACCCGTGCACAAAACCATAGGTAGGTCCTCCCACCTAATATAGGATCTAAAAAAAAAAAATTGGGGTGTTGCCCTGGACCCCATGGAGGGGGGCTTCCACCCCACTGAAACACGCCAACTGGGGGGGCTGTGCCCCCCTTGCTGTGGTCGGCGCAACGAACAGGGAAACCTCTCGCCCCCCCTGTGACCCCCCCACGCATGCAGCTAGTCGTGGAAAGAATATAACACACACCCGACATTAATTCCTTTACTAGTTCATGATTCAATGTAATGTCATTTGTCAATTTGGAAAATCAATGTCAGTTCAGAAAATCAAATTGTCAATTGAGGTGGCAAAATTTCATTGTGGAATCAAGACTGCCAAGTAGCTTTGGTGGTGGGAGCCCAATATATATGTGGAACATAAAATCAAATAAGTTTGGTTCATTCGATCTAGAAGGGATGTTACAATAATAAAATATGGAAAGTGACACAATCATAACACAATGACATTAATTTGATACCAGAACATGTAGTGCGGTGTAAATGTGGCATGATGTGCACATTAAATAACAAGTATTCACCATAAATGAGGATATTATGTTATCAGTTATGGTTTCACTGCATTTTGAGCTCCTTATTTGGTTGGTATTGTCAAATGAATTAGATTTTGATCCTTGGTTCGAGCTTAGAGTGAACGTAGAAGCTTACCATTCCAGTTTCTGGGAAACAGTAAACTTTCAAAAATCTTTATTGTATTACATTAATAGTAGGTCGTAAAGTTTATGTATTTGGAATTGTTATTGAAGATGAGAACGAGGTTTTCATTAATATGTTAGGGAAAATCTGTGACACCCATGTACATAAAATCAACATGCATGTACTTAGAGCTCAATTAGAGATGAATGGTAAATTAGATAGCTCAGAAAGTTATTTGTTAAATACTTGTTTACTCATTTATGCATTTCTAGGTGTTCATTATGACCCTGGTATAATTGTTCTTTTGCCTAGTTATTATGAGTCGTCAACTCGAACTATTTTTCATCCTACTGATGGACACAGTTTCTTAGAAGTGTCTGAGGAAACTATAGTAAAATGTTGAGGTTACCTCGGAAAGAAAGGAATATTAATGATAAAAATTTGAATAAGGAATTTGTAACTTGGGTTGAAGATGAAAAAGTGAGCTTTTTAGAAATTCTATTTGAAAACCCTAGTGAAGTGGTGACAATTGAATTACCAATTGAAAGTAAACTATTGAAGCCACAGTTTAAGTTGATGGTCTCTTTTTTGCATGTTATTTTAGGATATCACAATGACTTGGTTATGGATGAAGTTTTCCTTATGTTCTTAAGGGAAATAATGAAAATCCCAATGAAATTAGGATTAATTTTCTAGATTATCTAGCTCATACTATAAATTTGCACCTGACCGTTATGGCATCTTTGTAGTTATTTAGACATGTCACATATCTCATGCATCTAGTCTTATTTTGTTATTCATAATATTTCATCAATAAAGGACTATTCTCAAGAATTAAAGATGTACATGGAAGAGTGAAGGATGTTGACAAGTGGAGTGAGGTATTATTTCCAACGGGGATATAGGGTGGTTATCAATTTTTCAAATTGTTTCTTGTTTCACATTCAAGCAAAATTGCTTGATAAAGTTCCCCAAAGAATGCAAAATGATTCCAGGAAGATTTTACAGTTAATAAAAGAAAACAATATAGGGGACTAGTATCCTTTTGAGAAGTACATTATCATAAGAATCTATGGGTTCAATGTTAGCCATATTATTTGCCAAAATTTGTTACCCCATAGCTTTTTGCTTTAAAAGTAGCTAGACAAAGGCTACATGCAGATGATATACACTTTGTATATAAAAGTAAAAACTCAATCATTGCAATTCCATTTGAAATTTTATATTATCTGATTATAAATAGGCATGCTTTCGAAATAATTGAAAGTGACTTGATTTCATATGGTTTAGAAAAGGGTTGTGCTTGGAAATATGATCCATTTCATATTATTCATTATTTACAAAAAAAGGTAGGTTAATATACTTATATCCATATGTTCAACCCTAACGTTGAAAAGTTGGTGAATATTGACACAAGGTCTATGTTAGAAGAAGTTACATATGAGAGATTAAAGATGGATATTGATCTAGTTAAAGAAAAGTCTACAAAGAAGATGTAGTTAGCTAAGTTAGCTATTGGATAGGTGTCAAATGTTGTAGAGAATGCTTTATTTGTTGATTGGAACTATCAGTAACTACCACTGAAAAGAAGGGAAGTTGATATAGAGTTCGATGAACATGGTCGCATGGTTAAGAGAAAACAAGTAGATGATGAAGATACTCTTTCCCAAAGACTAATGAAGAATCATCAGAGCATGTACAAGGTTTGTTGAAAAAAAATGCTACCTACAGAATCTACTGGTCACCCTGTGTGCATTTCCATGAATGTAAATATTAACAAGTTTATAAGGGCAATGGATAAAGAAGTGATGCTTTTTGCAACAAGAACAAAGTTTACAAAATAATCGACAAGTAAAGAAACGACTTCAAGTGTAGGTCCTAGGTTCTTGTCATCTACTAATTTTGATCATAATACCTTTAATTTAACTAGTATTCAGCCATAGAGAAGGTCTAGAACAAATCTCATTGGTTTTATAACTACTTCACCCGATGTTTATTTAGGTCGAGTGACTGATACAGATATGGTGCAATGGCATAAGAAAACAAGAGAAGTGGTCTCTAAAAGGCTACTAGAGTCTACTACTAGTAACCAAAGGTTGTAGACTATGTTAACCAGGGTTGAAGTACAGATGAATAATGTTAATGTAGCAGTGAAAAGCAAGGAAAATGTCAGGCCAGGAGTAACTCCAGGAAAACTAATGCCTTTATTCGTTTAACCAGCTATCTAATATATACAAGAATGTGATTGTTCAGTTCATCTTCTCGATGACTGTTCACATTCAGTTCCCCAATCACTGAGGATTAGGTGTCAACATTCCCCCCCTTAATCTGAAGGGATGTTGGTGAGTCCAAGCATCGTTTTGAATCTTTCAAGCTTTTCTCTTCCAAGCGCTTTGGTGAAGATGTCTGCAATTTGCTCATTTGTGGAACAATGGCAGAGATGGATTGTTTTGGCCTCAACATGATGTCGGATCAAATGATATTTAGTACTGATATGCTTTGTACGATCATGGAACTTTGGGTTCTTGGCCAACTTTATTGCAGAGGTGTTGTCAATCATGAGTGGAGTTGATTGTACTTGTTTCACTTGCAAATCTTCAAGAATTTTTCTGAGCCACACAATTTCTTTCGTTGCTTCAGCTGTTTCCACGTATTCTGCTTCTGTTGTGGAATCTGTTGGAACTGATTGTTTGCGTG
>APFE030828258.1:7013-29766 GCA_000404065.3 Pinus taeda
TACCAGTTCCTTCTCACCCTTGGGAAAGTGTTTCCATGGATTTTGTTGGAGGACTACCTAAATCTAGGAAAGGTCATGATTATCTATATGTTGTTGTGGATAGGTTCAGCAAAATGTGTATTTTGATACCTTGTAATAAACAGATTATAGCTGAAGAAATTGCAAAACTATTTTTTGAACATGTATGGGTTCATTTTTGATTATCCACTTCCATTGTATGTGATCGAGACACCCGATTTATGGCGAAGTTTTAGTCGAGTCAGTGGGAACTAATGGACACCAAACTGAAGAAAATCACAGCTTTTCATCCACAAACTGATGGCTAGACAGAAGTAGTTAATAGGACAGTGATCCAGTTACTCAGAGGATATTGCAGCAAACATCCTAAGCATTGGGATGAACATTTGTGTTATGTGCAGCATGCTTACAACAAAGCAAAACATTCTTATACACAGAGATCTCCTTTTGAGACTTATTTTGGTTTCACACCAAGGTCTCCTTTGGATTTTTTCTTTGGTAAAGACACCACAGTTGAGGGACACAGTGATCTGGATAGGGCAACTAGGTTCATTGAACGAATCCAAGAGATCCACCAGGCAGTACAGGAACAACTGGAAAATAGCTAAGCCAAATACAAGGCAAGGCATGACAAGCATCAGATGGAGCATAGTTTCCAAGTTGGTGACCAAGTCTGGCTGTACATCAACAAGGACAGGATGCAAGGTGAAGGTGAAAAGCTAAAGCCTATTAGGTATGGACCTTTCAAGATACTTGAGAAGATTGGTGAGAATGCTTTTCGCCTTAATCTACCAGCTTACATGCACATCTACTCAGTCATAAATGCAGATTGCTTGAGATTGTTTGAACCTTCACTAATTGAGGATCCCGAAGAGTGGAGTCAATTACCTTCTATTGATGACCTGTTACCTGAATATCTTAATGAATTGCAGGAAGAAACTGTTCTTGACAGGAAGGTGAGGACGACGTGCAGAGAAGATGTTGAGTACCTCAGAGTTGGGCTCAAGGGTTCAAAGCCGAGTAGTGCAAAGTGGATAGAGATTGGACAAGTGAGACAATTATACCCTCACTTAGTCGATGCTTGAAAACCAACTTTTGGTGGTCCAAAAGCTTTTTCAATGGGAAGGCCTTGATTCGAATTGGATCCATGAAAATTAGAAAAGTGCTATGACTGTATCAAATCAAGATAGGCTTCGAATTTATGAACAAAGAGCTATCAGGAAGACCTTTGGATAGTGGCAGTTTGCAACTAGCAAGGAACGACGAGGATCTCGATCAAAGTGCACTGACTGAGGCTCATGGAGACCACGCAGGACGCAAAACTAGCAGTTGGGAAGCCCGGATTGGGAAACGGAGGCCATTTCTAATGCCTGATTAGCTAATCGCGCATCGTTGGGCAAAACCCCTCGAGAAGGAAAATCCCCGAGTTCTCGATTGCATGGGAAGCCGAGAAAACCGTAAGGAAAGCGCTAAGGCGAAAGGTGGGGTCTGCGCTCCAAAACCAGCAGTATATAGGAGGCATATTGGGTGGTAGGCAGATTTGGGCAGAGAACAAGCGATTCCATTTAGCACACGACGCGTTTCCGATAAATGAGAGAGAAAACCACCTCTCATTGCGGGCTAATGGTCGAGCAAGTCCACGATGCGAAAAGAGCGAACACTGTAGGATCTGGGGGCTCCAGATCTAACGG
This sequence comes from Pinus taeda, assembly GCA_000404065.3. Classification (NCBI taxonomy): domain Eukaryota; kingdom Viridiplantae; phylum Streptophyta; class Pinopsida; order Pinales; family Pinaceae; genus Pinus; species Pinus taeda. The sequence goes on from APFE030828258.1 coordinate 8,723, forward strand.
CGGAAATTGCGCCCAATGGAAAACTGGATTTGATGGGGGAATTAAGCCGCGGCATACAAAAGTCTGAAGTGCGATTTGACCACTGAGTTGGCGAAGGAGTCATTTCACAATGTAACCGAAATACTAAACCGTTGAGGAAGAGGTGGCATAGTTCGTGAGAAGACAAGTGACCACTCCCTATGAGACATTTGTGATGATGCAGAGGCAGGGAACTCCAAGCGAACAACAACAGGTGATCCGAATGGGCGGAAGAGGAAGCGAACAATCATGAGACAAATTGGCTTTAAGCCATGAACAGATGGAGAATAGAACGATGGAGAAGAAAAGGAAGAACCAGAGAAGGGAACCGTGAAAGAAAAGGTGAAAGAGACAGTGAAGTAAGAAGCAGAAAACAGAGAGCTGAGCTGACCTAAGGCAACATCGAGCAGACAAAAGGCTAGAGAGGTTCAAGCAATCCCTGTGAGGATCTATCTGGAATTGAGTACCACATTGGACTCCTCCCCATTAAAGACCATAGAGGTCAAGATTTGGTAAGGAAAGAGTCTGTGCACTCTAGTGGCTTGGGGAATCCAAGAACCACCCTACCAAGTGTTATCTGTTTCAGGAGACTCAAATGAAGCTCCTCATTGTAAATCTCTGCTTTAAAGACACAATGAAAGAAGGCCACCACTGAAGCTGGATCAGAGACGTAGCACTGGAGAATAGGGTGAAATCCTTATTGATGTGTTGTGTTCTTGTAATTGCTCACTGAGTTTCCCTTACTATTTTCCATTTTCCAGTGTTTGTGTATTTTGCAATCTGATCAATCCATTGCCTAAAATAACATAGACACACATCAACACATGAGTCTGTAATACCTTCATTCAATAATTATTTAACTAAGATCACTCACGAGTGATTTTCAGATCACTAAGTTTACTTAAAGCTCAGATGAATAAAAAAACACGCTAATATGGGTAAAAGTGCCCAACCTATTATTTAGTAAACAAAATCTCAACAAACATTAAATGGCAGGAAGGATTACTAAAATTTCCGTTTGTGCTAATGTCGATGCATGTTACAATATACATTTTATGTTAAACCATTATATATGTTTGGGACTATTAGCGAAGAGATGAACAATTGCATCATGGAATTACAGAGGGTTAGGATTGTTAGTTGGTGATCTCCCCTATGATGTCTCAACTTCATGTGACACATGCTTTGGTCATTTGTCACATGTTGCTTTGGTCATTTGTCACATGTTTCTTACCTATAAATTAGCATTTTCAACAAAAACAAACCAAAACAATATTATATTTGGCCCAAATCTTAATTTCCTCTACAAGACTTCATGTAAGTTAAAATCATTCAAAATAAAAAGTAATTTAGCCAAACATACACAATTGAAAACAAAATAAGACTTGTGACATTTCTCTATAATGTTTTTAAAATCTCCATTTAAGATTTATGTTTGCACTTAGAACTTGTGGTTCTATTACAAGAGAAGTTTGGAAATCCCTTTTGAAATCCATGGGACTATGGTTCTTTGAGGTATGTTATGGTATTTACACAAATACTATGTTATTGTGGGGTCGACATTTGTGGTGTGACAATATTTTACATAAGCATCATGGAATTGGCATTATTAGTGTGATAATATATTACTTAAGCATATGGAGCTTACACAATTTTTTTTCTCTTTTATAATTGGCATTTTTGGCATGAAAATATGTTACTTGCAACATGCTAGAACCGGTCATTTTCATTTCACTAATTTGTATTCAATGCATTTCTCCTCCCCATGTTGTATTATAAATTGGTATGGTAATTGAGAGCAAAGAAAGTGGGTGATACTAATTCCTATTATGACCACTTGAAACTCTATTATCATGTGGGCATTCATAAATGTCTTCTCAAAAGCACCCTTTTTTTGAATAATATTGGTTTTCATGCATTGATCTGTCTTCATCTCCATGTGACCATCAATGTAATTTTTGTAATAGGGAAAAATTTGGCCCACCCAAGTATAGCCCTTTCACTAGTAGATAATGTGATCCTTTGGTATATTTGAGGGACAAGAAAGTTGGTAAGTGTTAATGTGTTAGAATTTGGAAGCACCTATCACTTATAAGTTTCACAGTTTTGTGGACATAATAAGATGTATTTAGCCATATTCTTAGAATTGTTGTCACGCTATTAATTTTACATAAATATCTTTGTTATTGTCTTTGACAAACTTTATACAGTCCATTGAACACACTGACCCATTATTCTAAAAACTACACTCTACTCTCTTTTACAATATATCCATCATCTATTCTCTTTGGTGTCTCCTTCCCCTACTTCGAGGTTATGGTGGTTAAAGAAATAAAGAAGTGAAACAATAGATTTTTACATCCTCTTACCATGATCTTTTATTTCCCTTTTAAATAAGGGGAAAAATTATAATAAACAATTTTTAAGAATTTTAATATTCATTAATAACAAAATTTTAAATAATATAAAAGAAATAAGATATCATATAAAATTTGAATGATTATTTTAAAAGTAAAATATTTATAAATTTTTCATAAAAGTGGCACATTGTTATGTAAATTATATTAAGTTTTATATATGAATGAATGAATGATATTTTAATGTCCATGAGACAAAAATAGTCTATGGGCCCACCAACCTCCCTTCTATCATGATGATAATAAATTTCAAATTTATATTTTTTTTCAAGTTGTATATTGGGATAACTTTGCAACGAGCTACTGTAGATATTGGAGATGGAGAGGGGTGGGGTTTGACATTTACAGTTATATCAAGAGTGAAATCCATTGATGGTTTACAAATTTCACCACCTTTTTTATTTTCAACGTTATGCAAAAACGCAAAATAATGCATATGTTACACTTAGGAAGAAAGAGGAGGAACAATTGAAGTCGATAACATTTTGAGGTATTTATCTTGAATAGAGTTTAGTGCTTTGGCATAACTTTGAGATCTAAGGAGGCTTTGGTTGTGCATGATGAAATTTGTGGCTAAAACCCACATGGTGATCAAGATCTACACCCTTGGAAAGTGTCCCACCCCATTATGTTGAAGGGCTCGTACCCAATAGCCAGATGGGAAAACCTTTGACAAGGAACCATCTAAGCCTAAGACTATATGATCTGTAAACTGTTGTGGATATTCCACTGGATAGTTCGTCACAATACATATAATAATATTATATTAAAAACCTGAAAATTCTACACTATTATAGTTTATTAAACTTTAAGATTTGTGAATGTAACTATAATAAGTGCATGAATGTGAATGGAAATTATGCAAAAAAAGTAGAGAACGACAAAATAAGAACACATGCACCCACACAAGACATAAGATATGCTCTTTGGGAAACCCTTTCGAGAGAAAACCCAGCTGGAATGTGACGCCGCTTCGCTCTCTTTCTCTGTCTCGAAATATGGTTGCAAGGACAAAGAAGTAATGCATGTGACCCATAGGTTGTTACAATGCACAAATCCTCTTTGAGTGCTCTACCTCCTATCTCTCTTGGCTATATTTTCTCAGCTATGGAACAAAATGCTCTCGAAAGAATGGAATGCCTCTTCCTCCTAGTGGGTCGGTTATAACACAGCCTGATAGCCTATTAGTGGTTAATTTTGACTACATCAACTCTTCACTAAAGTTACAATATAGACTCTACTAAAGTATTTTACATCACAAACATGTGGCTAGCCACTTTTCCATAAATAATGGGGGCTGATGCAACATCCTACTGAACTACAGGTGTGAAAACAGAAAGGTCAACTTCTGAGTGGCATAAATTTTGCATACGAACTTTGATTGACGCGCTTCTTGCGACATTACAAAGGTCTTTGTGTGTAGAAAACATTATACAACATTGCGCGAAAGTGGCAAAGTTTTACTCCCAAAAAATGTCGTTTGATGCCTCAAAACGCTCTTAGAAGGTTTCATACCCCATTTCGCCAAATTGGGTCCCGCCCGTTGTAGTGCTTTCTCCTTAAAGATGTACGAAAGAAAACACTTAAGACTGTGGATGACAAACAATCTCAACAATATAAATGGCTGCCAAACATCGTAGATCTGCAGCAACTGATAGAAACAAAACCTGCCAAAGCCATGATCTATACCACAATCATAGTTAAACAACAAAAAGAAACAGTAATAACTCCAATCATCCAATGGAAACCATATATACAAAGAACAATTTTTGTTATAACACATGTGAAGGGAACAAATCAATGTTACTAGTCCCCTTCTATGTGATGGGTTCTTGGCTATCCTCAAACGTCTTCAGCTTGTGTAGAGTCTCTCTCCTCTATAATGTGTAAACCCAACAAATGAAATGTTTGAGCTCAATGGGAACTCAAATGGAAGAAAAATAGTGGTGGACAATGAAAATAATCAGAGTTGCAACAATCAGTGCAACAATGAAACTAATCAAAAGTGAATAATGAATGGAAAACCCTTCTATTTATAACAAAATATTGAGTTATCCTTGAATAATGAGAAATAATAAAATATTATTAACCTCATTCTTGGAATAACCACTTGGAATATTTTATTATATTTGGTTAGGAGGGAAAAAGTATTTGAATTTTTATTTAGAAATATTAAATAAGTAAATAATTTATATATCATCTCAAGAAATTGGTTAAGGAATAATAAACAAATAATTATTTATTTAATTATTCCTAAGGGATTTAGTCAAATTTGACAAAAAATAATAATTTATTACTATTAATTAATTATTCTTAGAGAAAAATAAGATAATTAATGATTTATCTGTTTATTTTTCATAATTGGGTCAAATATGACAGAGAATAATAATTGAACAATGGTTTAATTAATCATTCCTAGAAGAAAATCAAACAAACAGGTGATTTATTTAATTATTCTTTGTGGTTTTAATTATAAATCACTTAACAAAGGTGGTTTATTAAGTAATTTCTCACAGCGAAAACAATTTTACTATGGTAAAATTGGCTTTACATGGTGTACTTCGATCCATCTAGTAAATTAGGCTAGATGATCAATTTTTTGGTGATAATAGATTTCCCCCCAACGTACGAGTGTTATGAGCAAAACATATGACCGAAGTATGTTGTAAAGTCACAATCACTAGACAACATAGTGGATTCAAAGAGAGAGAGAGAGAGAGAGACCAATAAAGTTGAAGTGAAAGAGGATAGGGACAGAGGGGGTGAGACTAATGCAAGTCTCCTTTTATGTTGTGGTACCGGACCTCAATGAGGAAGGGGAGGCATACCCATACTCGTCGAGATAACTTAGTACAAAAATAATGGTGCGCCCAGAAACATAAAAATGAACAATGAAGTACATGTTGAATGGTACATGACATGATCGAATAACAGAGCCAGAAAATTATACAATGTGTCCCATATACATAATGCACCTGGAAAAACATGAGTCATGAATGAATACAATAATATCTGAGTACATGAGATATTGATGCAAGAGCATCTAGACTTAGCCAACAATGTGATTGTATGTTCACATGTTGTGGTTAACAAGAGATGAATTTCATTGACCTGAGTGGTCAAAATCAGTTTTAGTCGAGAGGGTTGGATCTCTCGAATTAATCTTTATCTCAATTATTGTAATTATTAGATCATTGTATTATTTTTGGACTAAGATATAAGTTGTTAGTATAGGTGTGTCTCAGAGCTTGGAAATACGGATTTGATTGTTAGACTGATAAAAATAGGGATCAAGTGTCAATGCAGTTAGGATAGGATTTGATTCATAAAAGAGAAAATAATGTAATGACAGAAGGGGGGATGATTGAGAATAGGGTGTGTAAGTGAGACTTTGAGTGACAGAGATAGGGTTTGAGATTGAACAGAGGTCAGACAAACTGTTGTAATCGAGCCGAGAGGGCCAAGCCTCTGTAATTTACATTTTGTTGAATAAATGATTAAGTGTGGTGTTGCATGTTAATCCTGGTGCAGAAGTTCATTCGTATCTGTTTATCGGCGTTCTAGACTTAATTGGGTATTTTCCTCTGTTTAAACATTTTATTCATAAATCACTGTAAATTAGTGTTAAAGGTTAATATTGTGGTTAAGCACTAAACCTTTCCCTAAAGCGCCTTTATTAAAATTATGCATTAAGCATGTGGGTTGTATTTTCTAAGTGGAAAGTAGTTTCTCACGTGCCCAAAAGGTCGTAAATGGTATTGTTCCAAGTCCGCGCGATTAACCTTAGCAGCTGACACGTAGCCGAGGAAAACCACTTTTCTCTCGTGCTCTCGATTTGATATCTACCGTGCAAGAACTTGCGCGAGATTGCGCGACAGCCGTTCGATTAAATGGGTCACTTCGACGATGGAGATCGTCCGGCTAGTTTTGCGAGCATACAACATGATATTCGTTGGATCTGGGGAAGTGAGATCAACAGTGCAGATTGAAGCGCTCGGTTTGTGGAAAAGTCAAGGTGGGACTGACAATGATTGGTCAGGATAAGCGGGACCCTTAGAAGGAAAACACATGCACAGAACCTATTTGTGTGCAACTGATTGGTTATAAAGTTAACCATTAGTCTAATTAAAGACTACCACCTCATACTAGTCAACCTCCTGCATCATTTTGGTATCAGAGTGCAAAGATTAAGTTTGCTACTGTAAACATGCCACCAAGGAGAGGAGCTAGCATAGGTCGGAGGAGACCTGTAGCAAATGCAGTTTTGCTAGATGAGATCTGGAGTCTACGTTCAAGGATGGAGACAATGGAGACTACTCAGAGGAGAGCAACTGATGAAGGAGATGCCAATGAGACAAAAGAATCTTCTGAGGAGAGGTTGAAAGTGACGCTGCCAAAGTTCTTAAGGTGTTGGCTAAAGCAAGTGGAAGACCAAAGATTGGAAATACCTTTGTATGATGGGAATCTCAATGTAGAAGAGTTGATGGACTGGATCAGTTCATTGGATAAGTATTTTGACTATGAGGAGGAGGTTGATGACAAAAAGAAGGTGAAATTTGCAGTTACCAAATTAAAGGGTCATGCAGCCATCTAGTGGGATGAATTACAAACATCTAGAGCAAGAAAAGGGAAGTCCAATTGAAAGCCAAATTTATGCCAAAATATTATCAGTTAAATCTTTTTAGACAATTACAAAACTTAAGACAAAAAGGGATGACTGTCAAAGAATATACAAAAGAGTTTTATAAGTTTAACATTAGAGAAGGACATGCAGAGGATGATGAAGAGAGAGTAGCCAGGCATATCAATGGCTTGAGATATGAAATATAGGATGAAATCAACTTGTTGAGTCTGAAGACAATTGAAGATGCTTATCAAGTAGCTTTGAAGGCAGAAGAGAAGATATCGAGGAAGCAAAATCAAAGCAACATAGGGAAGAGTTCAGCAAGAGGTAGAGGAACTACTAGACCAAGATTTTAGCATCATCAGAGTGAAGTAGGAAGTTCAAGTAGTAGACCACCACAAAGAGGAGACTTTAATAGAGGAAGATTTGCACCCAGAGGAAGAGGTCGTAGAAGAGAAATTCGGTGTTATACATGTGGAGAATGGGGACATGGATCATGGGATTGTCCTCATAATAAAGCAACAAATCAAAGAAATGTGAATGTGGTTGAGGTAAAGGAAGAAAAACCTCAAATTGCAAACAAGGAAGAATCACTTGAAGTAGGAGAATCCTTATTGTTGAAAATGGTATTGCTTAAGGCAGAGAAAGAGATAGGAGAACCAGCTCAGAGAAAGAGTTTATTCAAAACTACATGCAAGTCCAAGGGAAAATGCTGCAAAGAGATAATTGACAGTGGAAGCACTGATAACCTTGTTTCTACAAAAATGGTGGACAAGTTAGGAATAGTGAAAACAACACACCCTACTCTTTACAAAGTATCATGGCTGAAAAAAGGACATCAGCTTATTGTGACAAAAAAATGCAGGGTAGAGATACAGATTGGTACTTATAAGGATGTGGTCTTGTGTGATGTAATGCCAATGGATGTATGCCACATATTGTTGGGAAGACCTTGGTAGTTTGATTGGAAAGCTATTCATGATGCGAGAATAAATACTTACGCTCTGGAGAAGGATGGAAATAAACACACACTGTTGCCATTGAAGGATGAAGCAGGCAAAGAAGTGCCTAGAAATAATGTTATGTTGATACGTGGGAAAGAATTTCTGCAAGAAGTCAAGAAGGATGAATAGATGCATTTTGCTATCATAAGGATACCTAAGGTAATTTTAACTTCCACAAACTTAGATGATTTACTTGAAGAAATCAAAACTCTGTTGAATGATTGTGATGATATTATTGTGGATGAGCTACCAAATGCATTACCATCAATCAAGAGTATTAGTCATCACATTGATCTAATACCTGGAGAAAGATTGCCAAACAAAGTAGCATATAGATTAACTCCTCAAGAGAATGCAAAGTTGGAAGACAAGAGCAAGAACTAATGGATAATGGATTGATCAGAGAGAATCTTAGTCGATGTGTTGTACCAACAGTACTCAGTCCAAAGAAAGGTGGTGAATGGCGTATGCGTATAGATTCCAGAGCCATAAACAAAATCACAATCAAGTATAGATTTCCTTTACCCCGCATGGATGATTTGATGGATTGTTTAAGTGGGTCAAAGTATTTTACTAAAATAGATCCAAACGATGGATATTATCAAATAAGGATTAGAGAAGGAGATGAATGGAAGACTACATTTAAAACAAATAGTGGGTTGGATGAATGGTTAGTGATGCCTTTTGGACTCACTAATGCACCTAGCACATTCACGAGATTAATGAATGAAGTCTTGAAGGAATATGCAGGCAAGTTTGTCATTGTTTATCTTGATGATATTTTAGTTTTCAGTAGAAGCAAAGAAGAACATCTGGAGCATCTTAAGTTGGTTTTAAGAACTCCGCAGAAAGAGAAACTGCAGATAAATTTGAAGAAATGTAGTTTCATGAAAGAAAAATTTATCTATTTGGGATTTGTAGTTTCTAAAGAAGGTTTGAAAATGGATCCAGAGAAATTCCAAGCAATTTGGAACTGGCCTACTCCAAGAAACATATTTGAGGTAAGAAGCTTTCATGGTCTTGCACGTTTTTATAGAAAATTTATCAGAAGTTTTAGTCATATTTGTGCACCAATTATTGAAACAATCAAAGAGACTAATCAGCCATTCAAGTGGACAGAAGCAACATACATAAATTTTAAGTTGCTGAAGAAGAAACCAGTTTTAGCTTTACTTGATTTTGGGGAAGTTTTCCAAGTTGAAACTTCGATGCTATTGGAGTTGCAATTGGAGCAGTTTTGAGTTAGGAACGGAGACCAATAACTTACTTTAGTGAGAAACTAAATGAAGCTAAGAAGAAGTATTATTCTTATGATAAAGAATTTTATGCTATTGTATAAGCTTTAAAAAAATGGAGACATTATTTGCTACCAAAGTAGTTTGTATTGTATTCTGACAATCATGCATTACAGATCATAAACAACCAACCAAAATTGAACCAGAAACATGCCAAGTGGGTAGAGTTTTTACAGAGTTTTACTTTTGTGATAAATCACATAAGTGGTGAGTTGAACAAAGTTGTTGATGCTTTGAGTAGGGTAAATTTCATTGTGCAAGAACTAAAAGTTGGTGTTGTAGGATTTGAAGAAATGGTTGATATGTATAAAGATGATGCATAATTCAAAGATATTTATGCAGTTGTACAAAATCCAATAGTTCATAATAGAAGTCAGTGGTTATATTATCTTATCTGAGGAGGTTTATTGTTTAAACATAACAAATTATGCATTCCCAAATGTTTTATGAGGGAAAACATAATCAAGGAGAAACACAGTGGAGGATTATTTGGTCACTTTGGACAAGACAAAACCTTTGCTCAGGTAAATGCTTTTTATTATATTGGCCAAAGATGAAAACTTATGTTAAGAGATTTGTTGAGAAGTGCATGATATGTTAGCATGCTAAAGGGAGAAGACAAAATACAGGATTGTACTAGCCATTTCCAATACCAGATCGACCATGGGATGCAGTTAGTATGGATTTTGTTTGGGGTTACCTAGAACTCAAAGAGGGAATGATTCCATTTATGTTGTGGTAGATAGATTTTCCAAAATGGCAATTTCATTGCATGTAAAAAGACTAGTGATGCAACACATATTGCTAATCTGTTAATTTCAAAAGTTGTAAGGTTACATGGATTGCCTGTAAGTATTGTGTCTGATAGGGATACAAAGTTTGTTGGGCATTTCTAGAGAACTCTTTGGAAGAAACTAGGTGCCAACCTTAGTTTCAGTTCAACATATCACCCTCAATCAGATGGACATACCAAAATGGTAACAAAAACTTGGGAAACATATTGAGAAGTTTAGTGTATCAAAATCCTAAGCAGTGGGATTTAGCACTTGCTCAAGCTGAGTTTTCTTATAATGACACTCCAAACCAAAGTACTGGGATGACTCCATTTCAAATTATTTTTGGAATGAATCCAAGAGGTGTGTATGAACTCAAAAATTTGGGTAAACAGGAGACAAGAAGTGAAAAAGCTAAACAGTTTGTAGAGCAGATGCAGAGACTTACAAGAAGATGTCAAAGAAAAATTGCAAGAAAGTAGTGGCAAATACAAACAAGGAGCTAATATGAAAAGGAGAGAAAAAGTATTCCGAGTGGGAGATCTAGTGATGGTATACTTGAGAAAAGAAAAATTTCTTGTTGGAACTTACAATAAACTAAAGATGAAAAAGATAGGACCATGCATAATTATGAGGAAGTTTTCAACTAATGCTTATGAAATTGAGTTAACAGAAGGGATTGGAATATCACATATCTTCAATGTTGCATATTTATATCCATACAAGGAGACAAAGTCAGAGTTACAGAAGGAACCTGCCAGAGATGAGGTTCAAACTTTAAACTGGGAAGAACAAATGCCAAAGATAGTCAAGAAAGAGGTAGAAGCTGTTTTGGAGATAAGAGCATTCAAAAGAACCAGAGGACAGGTTTATTTTCAGTATATAGTCAAATGGAGGGGACAACCAATAGAGGATGCTAGTTGCTTCACAGCGACAGAGTTGCAGAAGTATGGAGTAAACCCTGAAAGTCCGAGGGATGATTCTTTTCTTCCCCGAGAGTTTGATGCAGGAGCATCCAGACTTAGCCAGCAATGTGATTGTATGTTCACATGTTGTGGCTAACAAGAGATGAATTTCATTGACATGAGTGGTAAAAATCAGTTTTAGTGGAGAGGGTTGGATCTCTCGAATTAATATTTATCTCAATTATTGTAATAATTAGAATATTGTATTATTTTTGGACTAAGAGATAAGTTGTTAGTATAGGTGTGTCTCAGATCTTGGAAATAGGGATTTGATTGTTAGACTAATAAAAATAGAGATCGAGTGTCAATGCAGTTAGGATAGGATTTGATTCATAAAAGAGAAAAGAATGTAATGACAGAAGGGGGGATGATTGAGAATAGAGTGTGTAAGCGAGAGTTTGAGTGATAGAGATAGGGTTTGAGATTGAACATAGGTCATACAAACTATTGTAATCGAGTCAAGAGGGACAAGACTCTGTAATTTACATTTTGTTGAATAAAAGATTAAGTGTGGTGTTGCGTGTTAATCCTGGTGCAAAAGTTCATTCGTATCTGTGTGTTGATGTTCTAGACTTAATCGGGTATTTTCCATTGTTTAAACGCTTTATTCATAAATCACCGTAAATTAGTGTTAAAGGTTAATATTGTGGTTAAGAACTAAACCTTTGCCTAAAGCGCCTTTATTAAAATTATGCATTAAGCACGTGGGTTGTATTTGCTAAGTGGAAAGCAGTTTCTCGTGCTCCCAAAAGTTCATAAATGGTATTGTTCCAAGTCTGCGTGATTAACCTTAGCGGCCGACACGTAGCCGAGGAAAACCACTTTTCTCACGCGCTCTTGATTTGATAGCGACTGTGCAAAAATCCGCACGAGATTGCACGATAGTCGTTCGATTGGATGGGTCACTTCGATGGTGGAGATTATCCAGCTAGTTTGCGAGCGAACGATGCGATATCCGTTGGATCTGGGGAAGTGAGATCAATAGTGTAGATTGAAGCACTCGGTTTGTGGAAAAGTCAAGGTGGGACTGATGGTGATTGGTCAGGATAAGCGGGACCCTTAGAAGGAAACCACATGCACAAAACTTGTTTGCTGCGCGCAACTGATTGGTTATAAAGTTAACCATTAGTCTAATTAAAGACTACCACCTCATACTCATTAGCCTCCTGCATCAGATATAATGGGCCTTCCCTCAAAATATGGGTGGGAGGGAAGATAAAACAACCTAAGAAGCCCTGCTAAATAGGGAAGGGCTCTGCAAAACTGAATGGATCATCTGAAGGAGATGTGCATGTTATGAACATTGCGATTGGTAGGAACCGAACCCATCAAATATGTGGAACTGCATCTGAGGCTGAAGCATAATAGGAATGCATCCGGGCATGTGGGGGGCTACCTAAAGGGCCACCCCCTCATGAGGTCTAAAACATCTCACACACACCTGGGAATCACTGGTACAATTTGTTGCATCATTGGACCATCAAGTGTATGGATCACGAACGTGAAACAACTAAGCCAAACGGAAATGATGAGTCCCTTTGCTCGATCTGAGGTACCGAACAAGAATGGAAGCTGGAACCAAGATACACCACCCTCTAGGTCATTCTTCTAGAATACATGAGTTGATGTCAACATAATAGGGCTCGCAATAGATGAGGCAATGAAGATCCTCAACTAAGGCACGAGGGAAAATAGTAATGTGAATGATGGACTGACACTAGGGACAATGGAAAATGTGGGACTGAGGGACAAATAGATGACTTCCCTTGTGAGAGCATAAAGTGCATGGTGGACCTGGTAGCGACTGACTCAACTCCGGAGGGGATGGGGACAGTATGAATGGAGGCCAAAATGGGCAACACGGGATGGAAGGTATGAAAATATGGATGGAATATTGTGACATGATATAATGGGACGTGAAACAGACTCCATAGATGTAAGGGTGACTCATCGTGGATGCTCTGAACAAGGGTGACTCAATGACGCTGCCACACAAAATAGGCCTGGTGGGGACCATCAAAACATGAGTAAATGATGGTTACTCATGACAAAAATTGACACATGTTAAAACAAGTATTAAGAGGAGGTGTACCTCAAAGTACAAGTGTCTCTTTATGAAGAAATTCAATTTTGAGAGGCGATGAAGTGACCCTTCTTGGAAAAATGAATTCTTGGTGAAGTGTCAAATCATCAAAAAATAAGGAAGAATAATTATAGTACTCAATGAGGTATTTCCAATGGTGTTGACGGTTCATCAAACTGAGCTACGGTTTGGTCGCAATGCGTGATAGAAAATTTGTGGATTTTTCTGTGAAAGGACATTTTCCCTCCAATTTGAATTCATTTTCTAAGTTAGTTGTGGTGAATTTAGAGAGGAGGAAAAGGCCCTAAATCTTCTGGAGATTGTAGTAGACAAACCAATCATTGAAATCAGGATCTGCGACTTTCTGGTAGGTGACCTTACTCATCTCTTCAATTTCAGTGGTTTATTTCCTGATTTTTGGCACCCGGTAGCTCCCTAGCAGACCCCTGCTCCTCTTCATAGTCACATTGCACTTTTTGGGCCCAGAAGTGCAAACTGGCTTATAGGAAATAGGTAAAAACTTGTGAGCTCCCACTTTCTGGGCAAAAAATTGCGATTTGGGGCTAAAAGGAGGGGTGGTCTGCTGGCCTGGTGGGGGTTGTAGGTTTATCAATGTAGACTAGTGTTTTCTTCTCTGAACTGACAAGACATGTTGTGTTTTGCAGGCATGGCAAATCTGAAAATCAACTAGCATGAGTGAGACTTAGATAACCTTCGATTAGAGATTCAGAGGGATCAGGGGGTTGGAGGGGCATTAGCTCACTATGGGGTTCTCAAGTTGGTAGAGAACCCATTGATGAATGCAGGTGAGCCCTTGCTATTGAGAATTGTTAGCTATTGGGATCTAGACCAGGAGGTCTTCGTAGTGCAGGGGCACAAGATTTAGCTCACATTACAGGATATTTACTTCTTGACCGGATCAGAGTGGTGGGGGATATTCATTCGGTGTTGTCTCATGGGAGGAACATTACTGAGTTTGTGGAGCGCCATTGTCCACGGGATGTTCGTGTAAAGGGAACGACTATCCCGATTGGTGATCTAGATCGACTAGAGACACAGGTTGTTGCCACAGTTGTGCTATGGGTCTTAGGCAACTAGGCATTCCACCACATCACTGGTGGGCAGATGATGTTGGTTGAGAGTGTTTTGGCTGGGTTCTACTATGGGTGGGCCTAGATGATGTTTTCATTGGTGAAACGACAGTTAATTCTATACAGGAGGCAGGTGAACTGTGACTGTGCTTTTGGTACAGTACTATGTGCATTCTTCTTTGAGAAGATACCCAACATCTGTCCTCATGTATAGATCCGAGATGGGGGCCTACAGGAACCCAAGATGCGCCGCTAGGGGAAACTACAATGGAGAGGAGGGGGGGGAATCGAACGAGTGTTCCGACCCGAGTTCTTTGCACATTGGGATCAAATGCCCCTCTACATTGACGATTACCCTTATAGCAGGATGAATTACCAGGGAGATCTTAATTTGCCACTTCTACCCGGCCGAGCATGGGGACCAGACGGTAAGTGTTAAGTTGTTATTTTTATGGTGCATTTCATATTTCTATCACATGTATATGGTACTGAGTGTAAAATATGTTGTATGCAGACATAGCACCAGTGAAACCGATAGGATATGTAGGATGAGCCACAACACCTAGGGCTGCAGATCAGGGGACATCGTCGTCATGTCATGGTCCATAGGATAGTGCGCTACTCGCTGATCTACATCGTAGGTTTCATGTACTCTTGACCATAGTTTCAAAGAGTATATGGCATGAGTTAGACGATCAATACATAGATGAGTGTACCGGCCTTCCCTTAGAGTGGCAAGGCATCATATGGCGCATGGTGATGGCTGGTCAGGTAGTATGCGATCTACGTGCAGGTGGAGCAAAGCCTTTGGCATGGGATCTGTCGGGCAGTGACTAGATATAGGGACATGTGGATCCCTTTGATTTTTGTAACATGCTATGGGCATGTCTAATGTATTTAGAGCTATGGGCTCCTAACACTTATATGATACATGATATGATTATGCATTTTTATATGACGTTGATGGTTCGCCATGTATTTTGTTTATGGTTGTCTTTTGTGGTATACATGTGATAAATGCCAATCTATAATGTTATTTGCAGTGGCATCTACATAGTTATTTTGGGCTCTAGGAACATGACTGAAAGTAATGGTTTCAAATTCACGTACCAACAACTTAACTTGTAGATATATTCTAAATAGGATTTGGTTATGCACATGATACACACCATTAAATTGCATTACAAGTAGCAAGGAATCTAAATGAACATGAAGATGAAGGATGCGATTAGCTAGGGCATCGACTAACAAACCTATCACTGCATCATATTCGACCTAGTTATTGGTGACAGGTCCAATGTACACGCCATTCGAAAGGACTAACGTATGCAAGGGGGTAAAAATGGCCCAGGCTATCGAGGCTAGATTCCTGGAGAAATGACTCGCACCGTCGACATGACCGATATGCAGTGTGGATGATGGATCCATCTTAAAGGTGCAAAAGACAACGGATGAGATGATGCAGTCTACCTATCTTCATGGAAAAAATAAAGACATGCAAATCAAAGGGATATGCTATGAGCGACATTTCTTAAGGTAGAGTGCATTGGGAGAATTAACAAGGAAGTGCCTTCAGAATCCTCCAAAAAATATGCCCCCTTGCTTAAGTGCAAGGGTAATCAGGGGTAGACATAGCTTCCATGATGTCCTCATCAGAATGAAAGATGGGTAGACGGGAGGAATATTGACTACATGATGCGTTGAAATACTTGGTACATCAACCTGAGAAATAAGGTTCACATACGCATCATCTTGAATGGTAGATGACGAGCTGGTAGATGGAGGATCTATAGATGTTGAGATCTGAGATTCTGTCGAAAGAGGTTCGATAGAAGCACGCATAAAGGTTTGTCTGTGACGAACTCAAGGATGACAAGAGGTAAAGGATATGGCCTTTGGTGTTCGTCATCTCGACATCAAGGGGAGGGATCACAATGGTGGGACCAGAGTCCCCTTGTTCTGGTTTACTAGTGGTACCAGAACCCACGAGTAGAGGAGTAGGTGTTCAACTATGAGTGGCCTCATATTTGCGAAGCACTTCAAGACAATCACGAAATGCATTGAGATGAGGGAAACAATGGGAATAATGACCATGATGATTGCACAAGGAACAAGGGTGATTTATGCGTAACATTTTGAGTTTCTTGGGTGGACTCGACAAGTTAAGATAGACTTCAGGGATATTTGACTTAGGGAACATTTCATGAACCAAAGGTTTGAGATGAGGAAGCTTGGGACAATTATTAGTGGCGTGCCCAACAACTTTACACAAAGCACACGGAGGTGATGAATTTGGGGCCTTAGGGGCTGGAGGATCTTGGGGAGCCTTGTCCTTAAGTTCTTTCCTCTTAGCTTTGCACCCCTATCCAGATGCTTTCGCAACAGGAGTGGGTTCCTGTTGAGGTTGTGATGGAGTTAAAGCAGCGGCAGGGGCCGTAGAGACTGGTTGAACCAGGGTCAAAGCATGATAAGGTCTTAGCTGACCAGGTGGAATGCTTGCAGGGGGATTGATGTATCATACTGGGATCCCCAAGGTCATGTTAGGAAGGACCAGTGAAGCCATGACAGGGACATAAAATACTCCCGGAGGGGGGGAATAAGAAAGGTATCTGGCCTACAGGGTAATGTCCCGATGGAATAGCTCATGGATGGTTGAGACCTGGAGGAACAGTTCTTAGTGGAAACATAGGAGAGACACCCACAAACTGAGGAGGTCCTCGGGGGGTGGATCCTGAGGGCTCAGCTAGGATGGTAACAATAGGGTGCTGAGGGGATGGCTATTGATTGGATGTACCAGATTGCTTGAGATTGGATGTACCAGATTGCCTGAGAGTAGCCAGTGACACTTGTAACATGCAAACACTCATAGAGTTAGGCTCTGAGATGAGAGGGGGAGGACCAGGGAAAGCACCCAACAATGAGGAATATTTATAGACTCTGGGTGAGACACCGGTGAGAGGAGGTGAGGAATGCTTATTTGATATTGACGAGATAATGGACTCGGGGGAGGTCACAGATGTCGGCTTGTAGTAAGCCAATAGATCGATGGTAACAATCTTCCCTTCATGGGGGAAGCACATCTTGCAGAACACCGCAGATGCGACGAATGAAATGGAATATGTGTAACTATGACCTATGAGAATGTTGTAATCCAAAGGGGCATCAATAACCTCAATGTTGACGTGGACAATCTTGCCCACAAGGGTCACTAGACAATTGCGGTACATGCCAAGAGGCTAGGAGGAGTGTTTGTCCCAAGCACACAAAGTGATGGTGGAGGGGGACAACTCAGGTGACTTGAGTTGTTTCCAAACGACAGCGAACATCACACAGGTGGATGCACCTTCGTTAATAATGCATTGGGAGATGATGGCATTATGGACTCCGACTGGTATCTGGAAAGAAAAAGATGAAGGCAATGGGGGATGTTCTAATGTGTCAACAGGGAAGAAAATCAAACGGTCGTCAGAAATATCTACTGCGCCCAAAGCAGTTAGTAGAGCTTTCTTTTGAGATGGGAATGACAAGAGGACTTCCAACGTCGACATGGCAACAGGTGATTGCGCTAATTCATCTACTATACTATATGTATGGGCAGCTCGGTTAGAAGCCACATTACGATGTAATGGTCGCTTTGGGATATTGGGAATGGCCTCAACTTTAGGTTGAGGGATCTATAACAGACCATTTGGTGTCTTAAGAGGCTCAACAGATGCTTTAGTTTTGGACTCAGTGGCAGATGAAGTCGATGGCTTGTCATATTGACGCGACCAAGTTTGCAAGGTTGATATTAGAGGGGTTAACCTCATTAGAATTCATCATAAGGATCTGGTAGTCACCAGGACCAGAAGGTTGGGGGGGCTGGACTGCTTGACTGTGTTAAAGTTGAGCAGCTACAAATCCTTGCTAAGGGAAAGAATTTGTGAGCACTGTCAGTTGAGATGGCGCAAGATTCTGAGGTGATTGTTGACCTCTAGAAGTTGCTTGAGCTTCCCACATTTGGTGCATCTGGGGTAAGAGAGGACACTCATATGTATAATTTCCATGTACACCAGAACATGCACAAGGCTTGTTCATACGAATAGCCTTGTTTTTCTTGGGTTGGTTGTGCTATTTCTGGTTCCCTTGGGGTTCACTAGGTTGATTACCTTGACTACCTTGGTTACCCTTGTTACCGTTCCCCTTATTCTTTTTCTTCGAATTTTGGGGATTGGTCACAGTCTTTTGTGCAAACACTTGACCCTGAGGGTGCAGTGGTTGCTAGGGCTGAGGATGCATGGGAGGCTCCAGCGCTAATGCTTGAGGGGCTGGAGCACTCGGCTGTGCATAAGGAGGAACAATGATTTGGTAGACAGGTTCGGGCCCTGAAAACATGTTGCTAGTAGGAGGGGCATAAGTGTTGGAGGAATTGGTGCCCCCCTGCGGATAGCCATAACTTTATTGAGTATATGGTGAAGGGTGTGAAAGGGTTCCAATGATACCGTTGGCGGCGTGAGATGCCCCTAGTGCATTGGCACTTCCAAGATGGGGAAGGTCTGGAATGATTGTATAGATATAATTGGATTGTGCATAAATCAGGTCATATCTTAGAGCGGTTTGGGGAACTTCTTCCTCTGTCTGAGGAAAATGGGATGCAACAACTTTTTCAATGGGTGATAAAAGGCTCCTAAGAAACCAATCTAGGTAGACACGATCTTCGAAGGGCGAGGCACAACATGTGCTTCACCTTCTATGCCATTCTTGAACATGATCGGAAAGGCAAGTGGTAGAGCACTGACAGAATGAGGTCAATAGCTCTGTACCAGTGTCATACTAGAGAGGTAACTAGAAATATGAAAGGAACGCTTTAGCAAGTGTCGCGAAAATGGAATGAGAGGCAACGAGCTAGTCTACATACCATTTTGCATAATCTCTAGTGAGCGTGCATTGGAAGAGCCAAAGACGAATGGAGTCATCGGTAATGGAGTTGGACAAACACCACATGTGGAAGGAGCATACTTGATTAGTAGGGTCCTCTCTAGAATTACCCTCAAACTTTGGGATGTCTGAGGGAAGCTTAGTCGGCATAGCAGGCCAACCAGCATTGTGGTGTATAGGGTTGTTTATCAACTTGCTAAAATTTGGGAGACTTAACCCAACCATAAAAGGAACCATGGGGGTTGTCGGAACGGTTCCTGAGGCTATTTCACTAGATGTGACCACTGGGGTGGAACCGAAGCCAACACCAGGTTGGGTTCCTGCACTAGTTGTGGGTCCAGACATGGTGACGATTTGCGGTGAAGGAGGCTCATAATTAGATGAGGAATCGAATGAACCATGTGAAGAGTCAATATGGGGACTCGAAGGTCTATGAACTCGAACTTGTTGGGGAGGGGTAATATGCGCAAGCGGACACTGGGGGTGAAGGCCTAAGAATCTCCACGACAAATGCCTTAGTGGCACAATCGTGGTAAGACACAAGTGACACATAAATGGTGAAGGAAGATCAACAATATTCCTTTGTCTCAATGAGGGGAGATAAATTTATCATGTTAAGTCTTGGCATGGCGGTGTAAACCAAGCGCCCTTCACTTAAGGTGTGTTTGTGTGTGCAAGTGTGTTTATTGATTAAGCCCACATTGTTTTAAAAAAAAAAAGAAAAAATCTTGCTGAAAATAAACTAAAATTAAAAACAGAAAATGAACAACAAAATGATTAACTAAACCCCACACAAACTGGGTTTTCAAACATTGTGCTAGTTGGTGGCAAAATCGACTGAAAACACGCTAAAAAGGTCAAGAGATCTAAATGTTGGTGTGATTGGGATCAAATGACACTAAGCTGCTAGAAAGTGGTGCAGCAACAACAAAAAACCAGAGAGGAAGATCGCTGCAAAAAGATAGGGAGATGGGTGAAAAACCTAGGGCAACCAATGGGACCCTAAGGCCAATGACCAAACAAGTTTTAATATGAAGCTATGGATGGTGACAATGTTATAAGACATTTTTGGGCACTGCAACCCCAATCATAAATTTCCATAAACTAAGGGCTCCTAAGTCCCTAAAAGTGTTGCTTCGCTACCTAAAGGAACAAGGTCAGCTAATTACATCATCTCCCAGAAGTTCTCCACTAAAAACAGCTCAGAAATGGTCAAAACTGGACCATACTGAATACCCAGTGCAGAGGGTGCGATGCATATCACCTTCCTAGTGTAAGGGGTGCGATGCATACTGGATGGCCCCTCTGTAGGGTGTGATGGGCGAGAATGGACAAATGGCAGAGACAATTTGCGAGGTGGAAGATCATAGAATCTTCCAGAAGCTTCCCTTCTGACACTTGCCTCTCTGTTTTCGACCAGGGATGATTAAGAGATCATCAGTCTCCAAGTGGAATCAAGAACTATCGGAGAGAGGACACTAATCAAAACCCCAGAAGATGACTCACCCCCCACAATCATCTATATATGGATCCCTCATCACAAAGATCCGGAGGCTGGAATCTTGTATCTTGTAGAGAAGTGCTGTTGGTTTTCTAGTGAAACTTCATAGTGTTGGGTGATCTAAGCTTTACTTGAGGTGAAGAAGGGCTTTCTTGCTGGAGGATGATGCTGGGTCAGAACTATTGGTTGTAATCCTATTGCTGTTCTTGATATTAATAAAGCTATTCAAGTTTTCCTCCATATTCTTGTATGTTTGATTGTATATGCATTTGTGTGGTTAATACATATCTGGTCCTGTGTTATTTATGAATATAGATCTCTGTTCTTCGATAGTAGTATGCTGCTTTGATTCCACA
>APFE030828258.1:34081-45994 GCA_000404065.3 Pinus taeda
GACTATATTTATTGCATGGGAGCCGTCGTCTCCTCACTCTTTAGAGTAATGTGTTTTCCGCATGAAGGCAGAGTGGTCAAGCTCATAGACCAACTGTCATTCCTTGGTTCACACATACCAAATAGTCAAATGCCATCCCTAAATGGTCTTTCATGCAAGGAATGTCTCATCGATCTCCAGTCCATCCACTTGATGAGCGCGAGTGATTCAGGAGGATATGACTGAAACCCAGGGGGCATGCACCTTGGTCTGTTTCGGTAGGAAAACCTTGGGTATAGAGTAAGTTTCCGTGGAGGATATATGACTAGTCTGACACACCCGTCCGTTTAGGAAAAGGGGATTAGACTGGAATAAGATTCCCTCTTCAAAGTTATGTGAGTGGAGGCGACTGCGCCATTCACCTTTGTCTATTTCGGTAGACATCGCCAAGGAAGCATTTTATCTACGACACGAATGGAGAGCTTTCATATGGTAACCTGGGAATTTTTCGCTATACCTAGGGGCATGCAAACCTTTTAGCATGCAAGCGAAGAGCGATCCTAGCTTGCATAAAGAAAGGATCCGGGGCAAAGCTTTAAAAGGTGCAAGCCCCATAAAAAATGGCATCTTAGAAGAGATATCCTTATTATATGACTGGCACGAGCAGTTTTAACGCGAAGTTCAAGCTCGTTAAAAAATAAACATAAGCAATGAGCAAATGTTTCCCCCAGTTTAAGCTCATTAAAAAATGAACCAATTTTCTGGTAAATAACCATTGTGAATACATTATCATCAGCTTTTGAGCCTTGGTCGTGTTCTCATCATCACCTCCACTCTGTTTTTTAGCCAATCATTCACCTCCATTTGATTGTTTACCCTTTCAAGGAACATCTGCGAAGAGTGGTTCTATTAGCCATTCTTGTGACACTGCCGTGATTGGAAAATTCCAAACCTTACCTGGAATCCGCTGCTACCTGAAATCATCCCTCGTTCCTCGAAAAACGAGTCTCCTTTAAGCTCTTTTCAATTGACTCATAAAATATGAAAAGATTGCCGAGCGATTAGCCTCTTCGGCTCGTTAAAGTCATCGGAAGTGTTATCCCTCCTCTAGATTTTAATCTTTTTGGACTTGAGGGATTATTACACAAAAAGATCGAGCGTTTGTCTTGTTCGGCTCGTTAAAATTACCGAACATTCATCCCTTTCGTATTATTTTACGCTTTTTCGGACTTAAGGGATTATATGACGAAAAAGAATCTTTGGAGTTTCCTTTACGTCCCTTTTAGACTCTCTAAAATTGAAAAGGACCGAGTTATCTTTGTCGTTAAACTCGTTAAAATCGAATAGCAACAAACTCTTCCAAATGGACGAGAATGAGTTTCATTGTCGCTAGGCTCGTTAAAATATAGCGACAGGTTCGCCCGAAGGGAAAATTATAGAACAAGCATATGTTATCCTCCTCAAGCTTGACAAAAATAAAGAGGTACTGGTCAACAATGACTGGGGAAAATTGGGAAGAAAACTTGAGAAAGCTTTATTGGTAGCAAGTCGCTCTTGAACATGACACTTTCTCTCCGCATCCGAGTTGGGTTGGGTTGTTTCGTTCACTGGCCATATCACCATTGGTCTATCACACCATCCCTCTTTGGGGTTAACGCTACCAATCCATCGTCAGTGTCGCTGATATGTTCAAGAGAAGTCACTCAGAGAATTCACCTGTGTCTCACCCGCTACAATACATTCACGCTCCATTCTTTCATGACTGCCACCCTGAACCCTGTATCATCAGATCGTTTGCACCTCCAAAATCATTTGCTTCGTTCCATGTCGTAGATGTGGGATTCATTAAGGCCCTCCTACGACAGGTCACTTCTTGTCGACATCAGCTCATTATCCAAGAACTCAACCTAGGAACAACCCTTTCAGTACTTTGAAGCTTGCATGCCTCAATGGCAAGTTTCTCACTTTCGGTGACAGGTTTACATTAATGGCCTTCGATTGAGAGATTTTGTGTGGTGTTCGACGCCAAGTCATTTTTCACACTGCGCGAATTATACTGTAGTACCTTGAGGGTCATTGTAATTATTGGTGATTCCTCTTGCGCCTGTTAACAGCTTACATCATTGGCTGGTAATCAGGCGATGTCTTTCCATGTTCGACTCCAGAACATTTTTTCACATGGATTGACTTGTACTCTGAGTGAAGATCGAACGAGTGTTGAAGACCCCAGATATAGTTTCATCCATCCGAGTTGCGATATATTCAGGAATATAAAGACATCAAATGTACATCATTGACAGATGTACATCATTGTATCTTGTAGAGAAGTGTTGTTGGTTTTCTGGTGAAACTTCATAGTGTTGGGTTATCTAAGCTTTACTTGAGGTGAAGAAGGGATTTCTTGCTGGAGGATGATGCTGGGTCATAACTATTGGTTGTAATCCTCTTGCTATTCTTAATATTAATAAAGCTATTCAAGTTTTCCTCCATATTCTTGTATGTTTGATTGTATATGAATTTGTGTGGTTAATACATATCTGGTCCTGTGTTATTTATGAATATAGATCTCTGTTCTTTGATAGTAGTATGTTGCTTTGATTCCACAGGTGCTATTTGAAGTTGGGCATACGAAGAAGAAGCGACAAAGATCTATCCGGAAGGAGAGGAATCAAGCAAAGTACCAAGCGCAAGACTAAGGTTAGTGTCCTTTATTCCACTCTTATCTATTTTTCATAAAGGAAAGCGAAAGTAGTCTTTACTTGTTTGTTTCTAAGATAGCTACTAGTCTTAGTGGGAATAACATTTTCGAGTGGACACTATTTCTGGTAACAGACAACCTATCTTTATAGATCTGAAACAGAAGGGTACAAATCTCAAAAAAATGGCTAAAAGTGTTGCAGAAACTCAGACTACTCACTCAACTAAACTCCTCCTATAAAGGTGGAAGCGTACTAGAAGCCCTAGGGGGCTAAATTCCACTTTGAGGAGTAAATTAGAGTAGATCAAGGCCTAAGCGGGATGAGACAGAGGTCAAACAACCCAACAGAAAGCTCTTGGAAGAACCCAGAAACAGATATGATAAAAACCCAGAAAATCTAAAATCGCAGGGACTGACTTGTTTTTAGGTGGGATCACACTTTTTGGGCTGAAAGGTGTGCTCTGGACTCTAGATCGCACTTTTTGGGCTTAAAACTGTGATTTCTGCTCCTTGATTCTTAGTCGGCAAATCTCAGAAAAAATTGTCGTCTTTGTCGTGGCTGGTTCCTGTGACCTGCGGAAAAGACTAGAAGAATATTGGCTGATCCGGATACTGAATGAATGGCTTCTCACAAGCCCTACGTTCCTTTGCGTAGTCCTCATGCAAGCTCTGCGCCAACCTTTCTAAGCTCTGCGTCACTCATTTTTTTGATTGATTTGATGCACGCAGTCTCTGCGCTCAGCCTCCTAGTCTCACACACCATCGATTTAATGCCTGCAGTATATGCTCTCAGCCTCTTGGTCTCACACCCCATGATCCAGGTGGCTCCAGAGACACACAGGACGAAGAGGGTTTATGAACGCTCAAAAATCAAAGTGTTCAGAATGATGTCAAACTAGGACTAGAGCATAGACCTCGTCGTCCTGATCGTGGAGGTGCGAATGGTTCATCAATCCGAGCTCGTATGAGGGAGAACGAGCCAGTCAAAATTTTGGTCAAAGTTGGGCTGAGGGCCAGGTTTAAGTGTCCTACAATTTGACTAACCCCGGGGCATGAAACCTAGCTCTCGAAAAGGTTGAAATTGTGGCCTCATTAATTTTCCCAATGTCCCTTATTTTCTAAAAAATTGAAAATTACTCCCCTTTTAAATAAAAAAATATATGTGAGGTGGCGGGCCACCACCCCTGCCACCCCAAACCATATTAAATTTTTTTTAATTAATAAAAGGCCAACGGGCCATGAACCTTGCCAGCCAACCCTCCACATAACAAAATTTAAATTTTATTTGGCTCGGCAACCATTACCCCCCCGAGCCCTCCAACCACAACCCCCACATATCATATTAACCAAGTACTAAAGGGATGGGTGGGCCACCTCCGCTGGACCCATCCCACACCCCAACGATACACTTCATATATACATTGCGGTACGTTAAAAGGAGGTCGGCGAGTATCGAGCCTGTGCCAACCACGTGGGCTGGCCCGCCACCGTGCGGCGGCCCCATGTCAAACCCACTTAACATGCAATGGCACCACCTTTTAATACACCCAACAAACAATGCTAAATCCGCGAAGGTTATGGGGGCAGGCCGCCCAATGTGGACCCTACCCCCCAAAAACAAAATAAATCCAGTTTTTTCAAAACGGAGGGTGTCTTAAAATGGAGAGGTCGGGGTTTGACCACTCGACCTCCTCATTTAAATTCGGATTTATAACCAATCTACCAAATGGAGCTATTGAGAAATCCACCCAATTTTTTTTTTATTTAAAGCCTTTTTTGCACGTAGTTAGGGGAGATGGATGGAGGAACTAGGAGCGGGTATGAATTTTGAGACAGAGGAGGCAGAATCTTAGCATGCAGTTCAAGGCAACATTTTGCAGGAGGGGTGAAATTTCACTTTGTCAGATTTGACAACTTTTATATGGTTTCGACACTTCTTAACGCCACAAATGAAATGGTGCTATCCATGTCTCCATTCGAGTTCTGCATTTTTTGGTCATTTTTCAGTATGTAGGTGGAACCATGATTGCTGCAGAAACAGGGAGCAGAACCATGATCCTTGCAATTTTCCTAAGGAGGTAATTTTTCTCCATGTCGGAATATAGTCAAGTTTATAGTCGTTTTTCATGGTTTTCTACAGGGATCGCAATGGTGAAGGCAGATTTACCTTTTGAATTGCAGATTTCCAGTCCACCCATGGAGCAGAATCTTTGAGGAATCTAGGGGGAATCTAAAAGATTCCTTGAGCCTAGATTCTCAATTTCTCAGAATTCAAAAATTGGACAGTTGATTCTGCACTACTCTACGCCACAAATCTGATGATGCATTCATATTTTTCATTCACTCATTTCATTTTCCAGCCACTTTTCTAAGTGGAATGCAGGTGTCAGCATTCATGTGTGCGCAACCATTTCCATGCAATTGATGTTGTGAGATTGATGGCACGAAGAGCTTCAGCAGTTTGACATCCACTTGTTTAGATGGCCCTTGGTTGTGAGGTATATGCAGTGTGTTCATGTACTTATTTTGCTATGCACTGTGCTACACAGATCCTTGTTTGATGTGGGATCTTGTTTATTACTTGTTTTCCTAATTCCTGCTTGATGTGATGCAGAATCGTTTATGTGATGTACTTCTTGTCATGATTCGTCATGTCATGTTTTGAGATCCCTTTGTTGTATGTTGATGGGATACTCATGTGTCGCCATGCATGTTTGCATTGAGATCCCTTTTATGCCATGTTGGCAGGATGATCATCATGCATGAGTTTTTGTGTCATATTGATAGGAGTTTTTTGACTAAGAGTTCCTGTAGTGGTTTTTTGACTAAGAGTTCCTGTAACGGAACATCTCTTAGAGCCACTCCTACGTGAGGGCATTTTCCTTGTATGATAGAGACATCACCTATATGTACATCATCACTATTGATAACACTTAATGCAGCGACCTACACCATCTTGACACCGGGGCCTGGAGACGTAGTCCCTCCTGGACGAACTCCGTTATCAATGGCTTATGTTTTTATGTTGCTGATGATTGTCTTGTTCCTCTTCTTTACAACATGCACATGTATTCATTTATGTTCTTTTAAAAATGCAATTTAACACATCACTAAAGTAAAAGGTCTTGGAAGGGTCCTTTGTCACACTCGGACCTGGATCAAGTGGTATCAGAGCGGTCTTTGCGTTGATGTGAATTGTAGCGAGAACAATGGAACGTGCAGCGACTGAGGATGAAAGAGCGATGTACGAGACCATGCTCAACATTTCCAATAGAGTGGAAATAATGTATGAAACTCTACAGAAAGAGACAAAGGAAAAGGAGCGATTGCAGCTTCAGTTGCAAGCCACAGAAGAGGCCATGGAAGAACTGAAGCAAAACAAACATAATATTCAAACAGAGAACACTGAATTGAAGATGCGTCTACATGAAGAGAAATAGGAAAAAAAAAGTTTGCTACAACAGTTGCAAGCAAAGGACGAGGCCTTGGAAAAGTTGCAGCATGACCCATGTGAGGTAAAACGTAGTTCTCCATCTTCATGTATGTTTCCTGATGATGATTTCGTTGTTTTGGTGTTTGGACACCACTTACAAACACCTTCAATTTGGACACCACCTACAAACACCCCTGCAAATACCAAGTCTTCTCCCAAAATACCAAGTTTTCTCTCCAAAAACCAAACTTTTTGCCCCCTTTGACATTAAGGGCAAAGGGTTGATCCAAGTTGAGTCAAGTACTTCCTTTTTAGTGATGATCAATGTAGAGCTGATCTATTGAATATTTATTGACCATGCTCTCCCTGAGCATATGTTGAACCTGTACAAGAGATAAAATAAACATACAAGGCTTTATGTCTCAAGCAAAGATGATCTTTCCTGTCACTAATTGTTGGTCACTTTAATTGCTTATTAATTAAACAGTCGAGTGCCACATAAATTGTCAACCCGGGAAAGTTTGATTATTTCAAAGGTGACTACGTACTGTATGTAATCAATTTTAATAGCATTAAAAAGCTGCAGTATAAACAATTCACACTCTGTTAAACCTCTACTCTGTGTTACAGCAGTTATAGTCTATTGCAAGAATTGAATAAGAACAGATAATTAATTAAAGAGAGTAAATCTGCAAAAGAAAACAATGGTTGTCCTGTAACAAAGGATCAGGACCCTATCCCCAAAGTAGGAACATTCAGCACCTGCCTCTGTTATCCAGTTCACCAATACACTCTGTAAATCCTAGTCACCAGTGAGGCACTCATGTACAACATCAATCAATTAAAAGAGAAACAAAGTCTTAGCAAAAGTAAAATAGCATCAGAAGTAATACTCGTGAATAAGGTACGAACAAAAATCACACACAACACACAACAGAAAGAAGATGGGTGAATCTTGTGATGAAGGTGGGCCCTGTCCTTCTCACAAGATTCCCTAGGACATGGAAACTAAGATAAAATACTCATAACAGAACTTTATTCATCTGTCAATATACCATATTATAAGAAAGATTCAATCTCGTCCTTCCACTACAATCCTTGTGTTACAGCTTGTTCATCCTATGTCAATCCCCTCTCTAATGTAGATGTCTCCTCTTTATAGAGGAGACATCTATTACAAAAGATTTTCATTATAAATTCTAGTTCAACCCTTTGTACAAAAATAGGGAAATCAGTTCCCGTTAACATAATGTTGTTACAGTAATGTGGATCATGAACGTTACGACCAATGTAACAGTTTATTCAATAATCGATCAAATTCCTTTGTTGTTGCAAATCTAGTACGCAAATCTCAACTGTCTCCTTGAGATTCTCATGTTGTCCTTGCTGTTTCAGCTTCGAGGTTCGTGTTGTTTCCGCTGTTTCAGCAACTGCAAAATATAGCCCTGCCAGCTTTAGGCAGTTTCAACAATTGTTCAGCAACTCAGTCAACTTCAAGGATCAATTATAAAGATAGCATGATTATGCGTTGAATAATTAAACATATAGCAATGAGAAGAGTTACTGTATACCTTTAGAATGATTGAGTCAAAACACTAGCAAGGGCTTTCAACTATGGGTTGAAAAGGGTAATATTATGACAAAATATAAGGTCAAAAATAGACAATATGGGGTCCTAACATCCCCCCCAACTGAAAGGGTTGCATGTCCGCATGCAACGTCTACTCTGAATCTGAGTCAGAATACTGGGATGAACATTGCAAATTGCTTATGCAGTAAGTATAGAAGGTGTTGTCAACCATGTCTCTAAACCCATGGACACTCTGAAGTTTCTGCCATGCTACCAACTCCTCCTTTTTGGTCAATTTAAATTGACCCTTATATTGCTGTCTAGGTAGCCATAGGAGAGGGAAGTGAAAGTGGTAACCAATCCATCGTTCAACACACTGTCTAATGCATTTAACATAATTAGGTATGCGTGAGATTGCCGCCTGAAGATTGAGAGGATTATAAGGGTGATATTCCCGTCTCTCTTTAGGACAATGTTCCCAGAATAGATTATTTGCTTTTATAGCCAGAGCTCCTTTAGTTTTCACATAATATTGGCAGTCTTCCAAGACTGTTGCCTGTAGTTTCCTGATATGGTCAGTCATCCCTGGCTCTCGTAGAATTCGTTGATGTTCTGCAATGAAGACAACTGCATTTTGTGGCTCAGCACGGATCCAGAGAAGACAGTTCTCCTCATTGTGTGCTGTTGACATAAAAGCATTATGCCAAGTAAGTTGATTGGCCAAGAAGGAAATAAAGGCTCTTATTTGGATATCACCAACAAGAGGAAGTAAACTAAGCTTTCTATCTTCAGGAATAGCCTCATTGTGAAGATAGAGTTCACATAGCAAGTTCTGGTCACTATTTGGTGCTTCTGTGAAGGTCTCAATAAATTGCTGCGGTGTCGACACCTGGTGGGGTCTTCCATCCTTGATTTCTTTTATTTGGAGGAACGCTAAGCATTTTCTCAAAAATACATAATAGTTAAAAGAGGGTTTCCTTGTAGCAAGTAACCGCTGGACCAAGTCAAAGATGAGGGACAGTCTGGTTTTTAATTTCTTATTCTCCTTATGTTGTACACGAGACTGTTCAAGCACTTCCCAATTTCTGTATGCATAGTTGAGCCATAATGACTTATGTTGCTGAAATGCCTTTCCTTGTGAGAGCTCATACTCTATCTTCCATGTGTTACTTAGTTTTTGAAAACTGGAAGTCTGTGTGTAAGCATTGCTGACACGGGGAGGTTCAGTCTGTGTATAAGCATTGCTGAAACGGGGAGGTTCATTCTGTGTATCCATAGTTGTAAAAGACTTTGGTACTGGTTTCTATTCTGTAACAACTTGGGTAGGCCGGGGTGGTTGTGTTTCTTTCTCTAAAATCCTTGAAGACCCTGCTGGTTCTTGTGTAACAGCAGGGTGTTCCTTTTTTACTATAACAAGAGGAGGTACTGGACTGGCTCCAGACAACGGAACTTCAACTATCTTATAACTGCTCAAGTATAGAGATCACCACATTTACTACACATGTATTCATTGTATTGATCCTTTTCTGCACTCTTTTCAGCTGCAGATGCTACCTGAGCTAACATGTACAGATTAAGTTCCTTTTCATAGGCTTCCCTAGCCATTGTTAATTCTTGCTGATAAGCCTCAATTTCAGATTTCAAAAACTCGTTTTCTTCCTGCAGGGAGGCTAAAGTAACCGGGGCTTCTGTAGTTGCAGGTTCCAGTGGAGGAGAGAATTGTTGTTCGGCATCAACTTCATTATTTGCGTCCACAACAGGTGGTTCTTGTGTATCACCTGTTGGGTCAGTGGCTGGTTCTTGTGTATCAGCCACATCTAGGTTGTCTTCCTTTTGTTCTCCAACAGGTGGTTCTTGTGTAGCACCTGTTGGGTCAGTGGCTGGTTCTTGTGTATCAGCCATATACCCTATATCGTCTTGGGTGTCTACTTTAGATGTATCGGCAGCTGGTTCTTGTGGAGCAGCTGCCTCTTTTGAGAAAAATGATGTCACAAAATCGTGAACACTCTGCATTTCAGCACTTGAGGGTTAGGAAGGTGAAGGTTCAAGGCTAGGCAGAATACGAGATTTTAGAATGATAGGTGGGGAATTTGGGGTATGGCCTCAGTTGCTGCAGACGACCTTGTTCGTTGTCATGGTAAGGAAGCAGGAAAAAAAGTAGTTTTTCTCTTACGAGCACTTTTCCTCGGGGTAGGGGGATTATCAGAAATGGTGGCTTCCTTAACTGAGCCCTGGTTCTTCTTTTTAGTGGGGTTGCAACTTTCTGTTGTCTTTTCCTTTTAAGCATAATGATGGGGGTATTGTCATCCGAATCATCGGTGGGTATATGGACCATGGGAGTGGATGGTTCAAATTCATTAAGGGGTGGAGTCTACTGCAGATTTTCAGGGCTCAATTGGGGTGTTTCAGTTGCTGGTTGCTGATTTTCGGCAGCTTGCTGGGAGTTTTCCTCAGATTGTTGGGAATTTTCTTCGACTTGCTGAGGAGGGTTATTGAGGGGAGGTGGATTGTGCAGGGCAAAGCCTCTATTTATTAAGAGTTGGACCAAATGATGGTGTGTGAGGGAGAAGAGTTGGTGCCTTGCGTTCACGATATAATGTGCCATATTTTTTAGATAGCCAAGTAGATAATAGGGCATATTTACTAAATGACCATGCCTTAAATGATTTAATAACACAAAGTCGTGTTGGTAGAATACCTGATAACGACCCTCGCAGGTGAAATACTGCTTAACAAATTCTGTAACCTTTGGCCATGGCGGTGGTAGTGATCGAAGTGCAACACCCCTGCCTTTGGATTCAATGTGCTCCCCTGGTAATAGAAAATCTTGTTGTGCATTGAGAATGAGGTGTTTCCTACTGAACCAGCGAGTACCATTGGTTGGTAGTCCCGAAACTTGTGCTATGTCCTCCTCTGTTGCTGGAATTCGCACCCCTTGGATAGTGGAGTATCCTTCCCTCAAATTGCATGCAAATTCCAGAACCTGCTGTGAATCAAAATCCATAAGTCTTCTGAAGTAATCCACCCATCCTGCTTGTAGAAATATTTGGTATGCCTCCTGGTAGAGTTCCAGTAATGTCGTTGAGCCAGGTTCATGTCTAACAACATTTCCTCCCATAGTTACTGGTTCAGACAAAATACAAAGTGCAGAGCCAAGTTGCCGATGTCAAAATAGAGTAGAACGTTACAAATGAAGTTATGACATGATAAGGTATAGACAGGGTGACTAGATACTACCGCGAGAAATAGAAATGGCGGTGATTGGCGTGTCATGTAATGATTACAGTATTTCGGTAATCCCCCCAACTGTGGCTGAATGATATGGTTGATGGTACGACGATTTCGACAGTCATATCAATATCTCCTCATTAACTACAATTTAATATTCACACCTAAACACGCATACCTTTATATTTACCTTTGGTTGTTGCACCAAAAAGTATTATCTCGTCATTAATAGGTCGATGATAGTTATAAAAAGGGTCTGTAAAGTATGAGGGTTTTTATACACAAGGTTTTCATTATTCACAGGAAGTAATAGTGAAGGAACATATTTATCCGGATGAATGACTGATTCCTTTAATGAAGAGTGATATGTTTCCATCGGAGTAATGGTTCATTCTCGGGAACAGAAATGGGGAAATTGGTGCTTCTTAGGAAAAATGGAAAAGATTGGTGTTTAAGCACTAGGAATTGGTGTTTCAGCAACGGGATATGGTGTTTCAGCAACGGGAAATGGTGTTTCAGCAACGGGAAATGATGGAAAAAATGTAAGAAGGAATGAATTATGATCTGAAGTGACATGGCAATGCTTCCCAAGCCGCAGCTTAGTCCTTCCTATATTAGAATTTTTCTTCTCAGCCACCCTCCGAAGCTAAGATTTGCAAAATAATTAATTGTAACATGGCAACCCTTGACAGGGATTATTAGTTAAGAAATCTAATCTAAAAATAAATACATAAACAAAAAATTAAGTGCATTGAGGGATAGAAGGTTCCCCCAAAAAGGCATAGTGTATGTCTGTCATGCAAGTAGCTTTGAAATCTTCTTTAGAAATAGGTTGTTGATACAAACAGAGTCGATACTCATTCACTAATAATGGTGTTTTGGAATCATCAATCGTTAGGAGTCTGACTGTTCCATTTGGAAAAACAATATCTACTTCATAAGGTCCTAGCCACCTTGTTCTTAATTTACCTTGAAAATTTTCAAAATGGGAGTCATACAGTAGAG
>APFE030828258.1:46209-57952 GCA_000404065.3 Pinus taeda
AGTCAAGGTTAACAGCTAAAGCAGTCCTTAAGGTTTTGATTTCAAATTCCATAGGAAAAACAACACTTTTACCATAAACTAATTCATAAGGTGAAAAACCTGTAGTGTTCCTCCAAGTAGTTATGTAAGCCCATAATGCTTCAGGCAACCTTTGAAACCAGTCCCTTCTATTTTCCTTTACTGTTTTTGTTAAAATGGCTTCTATGACTTTATTCGTACTTTCCACCTGCCCATTGGCCTGGGGGTGATAAGATGTGGTCATTTTATGCTTAATTTGATATTTATGGAGTGTATCTTTGAAGCCATGAGAGTTAAAAGGAGGTCCTCCATCTGTGACTAGCTCTCTAGGCAATCCAAACCTAACAAAGATTTCTTCAAATAAAAAGGTTAAAATTGATTCTTCATTAGCTTTGAGGAGTGCCTTAGCTTCTACCTATTTAGTCATATAATCTGTGCAAACCAGTATATAAACTCTTTGATTGGATGGAGGTTGCTTGGACCTATAAAATCTAGCACCCATCTTTCAAAAGGTTCAAGTATTACCTGGGGATTGAGTGGCATTTCATCCCTGTGATTAGGCTGGCCCATTCTCTGACAGCTATCACAGGCCCTAACATATTTCTTTGCATCCTTGAAAAGTGAGGGCCAATAATAACCCATTCTAAGAACTTTGTGTGCTGTTCTTTTATCAGCAAAATGCCCTCCACAAGGGCCATCATGACAAGCCTTCAATATATTATAAACTTCATCTTCTCTGATGCATCTCTGAATTTCCTGAACGAGTCCTGTGTGAAAAAGACACCCGCTTATCTAGCTGTACCTAGCACTTTGCTGAACGATCTTTCTTTTTTCTCTGTGCGATAGGTGTGATGGTAGCTTCCCTGCAACTAAGTAATTGGCAATGTCTTCATACCAAGGTGAGTGAGGAGATACTGCAAATAAATATTCATCAGGAAAGGAATCATCTACTGGAGTATTTTCATCAGTTTTTAGCCGAGAAAGGAAATCAACAACTACATTTTCTTTACCTGGTCGATCTACAATTGTGATATCAAATTCTTGTAGTAATAATAACCATCTGGTAACTCGAGCATTTGTAACTGATTTGTTCATTAAATATTTAATGGCCGAGTGATCAGTATGAACAAAAGTAGTGTAACCGGTAATATAATGTCGAAACTTATTAATAGCATAAATGACTGCTAAGAATTCTTTCTCGGTAATTGTATAATTAAGTTCAGCAGGGGTCATACTTTTACTAATAAAATAGATAGCATAGGGAAGATTGTTTTCTTTATGACCCAAGACAACTCCAATTGCAATATCTGAAGCATCAGAGGATATATGAAAGGGGAGTGCCCAGTCAGGTCCTCTTAAAATGGGCGCTGTAGACAATTGATGTTTAAATTCATTAAATGCTTTTTGACAACCATCAGTCCACTTAAATTCAACATTTTTCATAAGTAACACAAACAAAGGAGAAGCTATTTTAGAAAAATCCTTGATAAATCTTCTATAATATCCAGCATGTCCTAAAAAACTTCTTACATCAGTTTGTGTTTTAGGGATAGGAAGAATCTGAATTACCTGTATTTTAGTTGGATCAACTTGAATTCCTAGGAATGAGATGAAGTGTCCCAATACAATACCTTGATTCATCATCATATGGCATTTTGCAGTACTTAAGGCAAGATGTGCTTCTATACATCGTTTAAGTACTTTCTCAAGGTTTTGTAATGCATCTTCAAAAGTCACACCATAAGGAGTAAAGTCATCCATAAATATTTCTAAGGAATCATTAAGCATATCAGAAAAAATCCCTATCACTGCTCTTTGAAATGTTGCTGGGGCATTACATAATCCAAATGGAAGAACTCTATAGGCAAAAGTCCCCCATGGACTAGTAAAGGTGGTCTTGTCTTGATCTTGGGGTGCAACCTTGATCTGATTATATCCACTAAATCCATCCAAAAAGGAAAAGAATCTCTTACCTGCCAAATTGTCTAGTACCTGATCAATAAATGGTAAGGGGAAATGATCTTTCTGAGTGGGCTTATTTAGAGCTCTATAGTCTACACACACTCTCTATTTCCCATTTTTCTTAGGTACAATTACTAATGGAGAAACCCATTCACTATCAGATATAGGATATATAAATCCTGCATTCAACAATTTTTGAAGTTCTTCCTTCACAATTTCCCTTAAATTGGGATTCATTCGTCGTTGGGGTTGACAGATTGGGTGAGATCCCTCTTTAATATAAATACGATGAGTACAATTCAGGAGAGATTCCCTTCATATATGTGTAATCCCATGTGAATGCTTCTTTATTCTCACCGAGTATTAACTGTTGTGTTTTAGCATCTGTTAGGTTAGCGTTTATATTTAATGTTTTTCCAGGCTCGATTTCTACTGTTATACTTTTGGAGGAGATGCCAGCTGATGTCTGAGATAAATTTTCAGTTTTAAGGTTTTGCTGAGATTCAGGTTCCAAGATTGTATTCAAGTGATCCTGTATTTCAAAGTTAACCGAAGAAGGTTCAGAAATAAAATTGCTAATTAATTCATCCTCGGTTGAATCTTTAAAAGTTAAAGCTTGTCTGACAGTCAAGATGGGTTGGGTCTCATCATCCTCATAATCTAACCATACAGAGTTATCATTATTAATCATAGGTGTAGCATGAGGGTAAAGAGTAAGTTGCTTGGTTTCACATCCATTAGAAATTGTCATTGAACCTGATCTACAGCTAATGAAGGCATTTGCTGTAGCCAGCCAAGGTCTCCCTAAAATCAATGGATGACCCCCCAACTTTGTTTTAGTCTGTAATACAACAAAATCAGCTGGGTAGTTCCAATATTCGACTGAAATTATCAGGTCCTCAATGACTCCTTCAGGTTTGATTGTGGAGCGGTCAGCTAGCTCTATAATGGTTGGGGTTTCCCTAATTACATTCTTTAACTGTAATAGCTGTGTAGTTTCAAGTGTCATAATGTTTATTGCAGCACCTAGATCTACTAGAACTCTAGAAACAAAAGTTTTTCCAACCTGTACTGTGACCGTAGGATGACTAGGGTCACCATATTTCACAAGGGGGGTTTTTCCTGACATTAGAGCAGCTAGATCACCCATCACATGGGCTGTGAGGGGATCTTTAGCTTTTCTTCTAGGTTTCTTAATGCAAATATCTCTAACAGTTCTAGCATAAATTGGTACATCTCTCAGTGCTTGTAAGAGTGGAATTTTAACATATAAATTATGCAATTCTCCTAAAAGATTAAAAGCAGGTGGCTCAAGTGTTTTGGTAAGAGCCAGACGTTCAGGGAATGGTGGCTCTGCTGTTTCAGCAGTCTTATTAGAGGATGATTCAATTGTTTCATCATTGTTATTAGATGACTTTTCTTTTCCAGTTTCTTCTTTATCAGAGTCAGAAGAAGTAATGTCATCAATAATGGGTTCAACTATTCTCCCAGAGCGTAAATGAATATCATTACATTGCATAGGGAAAACAGGTTGGTTTTGAATATCAATTACCTGCAGAGCTTTATTGTTATTTGGGTTGGGGTTAGGTTGCACAGGCAGTTGAGGTCTCATTGTCTGATTACTCGGTGGAGCATTTGATGGTAAGGAGAGAGATTGCTGATACTGGGGAAATTGGTTTGGAAATGGGATTTGTTGAGCTGTCCAGTTTGGGTTCCAATGATTAAAATAGGATTGTTGTAGAGCCCAGGGGTTCCACATTGTAGGATCAATAAAAGGAGGATTTGGTTGCTGCATGGGTGAGAAATTCATTTGATTAAAGGGTGGGTATTGCATTTGATTCAAGGGCGGGTAATTTGCTTGAAAAGGAGGATGATTGTTCCAACGATTAAATGACATGTTAGAATTTGTACCTTGTCCTCGTGGTTGCCATTGCCTCCGCTGTGTCAGCAAATACACTGCTTCAGCTCCCTCTTCAGTTGGCT
Organism: Pinus taeda; assembly: GCA_000404065.3. Classification (NCBI taxonomy): domain Eukaryota; kingdom Viridiplantae; phylum Streptophyta; class Pinopsida; order Pinales; family Pinaceae; genus Pinus; species Pinus taeda. Next base: position 50,173 of record APFE030828258.1, read on the forward strand.
GCAGTGCTGCTTTTATTCCTGGTAAAGAAGGGCATTGTTGAGTCTCATGATCCTTCTCACAAATAGTGCAAATTGGTACCTTGTCCAGTGGGCATTCCCTTAGTGGGTTTTTTTCTCTACATTTAGAGCAGAAAATAGCCAAAGCAGCTTCTGCTTCTGCCTACTTCTTTTTAACCTGCAAGGTATCAATTTGTGAAGCAAAAGAGCTTAACATTTCAGTTTTAAATTCTTCAAGTAAGTTACCTATTTCAACCCGTGTTGCTCCTCCACTCATTGATTTCTGGACTCTTGAGTATGTACTATCTTTGCTTTTTGGTCTTCTTGTTGCTCCTCTTGAACATCTCTTACAGAAGTTGACAATCTCATCATATGATTCCTTAGATATATCCCCTTCTCCAAGCATATTCAACATATCTAAACAATCATCTCTTACCCCTTTTAACAGTATTGACTTAAGAATATCCTTACTCATATTCGGATGATCAAATCGCTGCAAATTATACTGTAGTATTTCCACAAAGTCCTCCAGATTTTCATCCTCCTTCTGAACCATCTTAAATAATTCCTCCTTCCTTTCTCTTGTTTGGCAATAGTCTTGGTATTTGGCCAAGAACTTTTCTTTCATTTGATCCCATGTTGTGATCACATGTCTTCCCAGGCTCATGAACCACCTCAATGCATTTCCTTTTAATGTTGCTGGAAATAACTTCAACTTTTGAGGATTAGTAACATAATCATAACTCCTACACAATATATCAAACTCAATCATAAATTCATCAAGGTCTTCAGATGATAAACCATGGAAATTAGGTAGGGTCGAAAGTGGAATGTTCTTCATAGGAGTTGCCCCTCTAGGAAGATCTTCAATAGGGAATTCCAAGGTGGAGAGGGAATTTTCCCCTATTCCTTCTCTTCATCCCCCACAAAAGGGTCCTTCATTGTTTCCGTCCATTGGTTGTTCCCCTATCTCACTTGCTTGGCCTTCAGCGCTTTCTGTAGGGCTTTCGATGTCCTGAACTGGTTCCTCAACTTCAATATCTTCTATTGGTTCCTCAATATCTTCCACTGACTCCTCGATTTGTTCTACTGTCTCTTCAGCCCTTTTTGGTCCCAATATTTCCTCCGTTTCGTAGTCCGTTTGGAGAGAGTGTTGAGTCTGTGGCCTCCGAAAGCTTACCTTCTGAGATGTTTCAGCTTTTGAAATAATGTCATCAATGAAAGTTTTTCTTCCTCCTCTGCCTTTGCCCCTGCCGCCTGTAGGGTTAGCTTTCCTGCTTCCTTTCATGCATCTTGTACATCTAAAAGAAAATCGTTAATACTTTTAAAATCTTCGATCGCCTTCCCCGGCAACGGCGCCAAAATGTTGGTCACTTTAATTGCTTATTAATTAAACAGTCGAGTGCCACATAAATTTTCTACCCGGGAAAGTCCGATTATTTCAAAGGTGACTACGTACTGTATGTACTCAATTTTAATAGCATTAAAAAGCTGTAGTATAAACAATTCACACTCTATTAAACCTCTAATCTGTGTTACAGCAGTTATAGTCTATTGTAGGAATTGAATAAGAACAGATAATTAATTAAAGAGAGTAAATCTGCAAAAGAAAACAATGGTTGTCCTGTAACAAAAGATCAGGACCCTATCCCCATAGTAGGAACATTCAGCACCTGCCTCTGTTATCCAGTTCACCAATACACTCTGTAAATCCTAGTCACCGGTGAGGCACTCATGTACAACATCAATCGATTAAAAGAGAAACAGAGTCTTAGCAAAAGCAAAATATCATTAGAAGCAATACTCGTGAAGAAGGTATGAATAGAAATCACACACAACACACAACAGAAAGAAGATGGGTGAATCTTGTGATGAAGGTGGGCCCTGTCCTTCTCACAAGATTCCCCAGGACACAGAAACTAAGATAAAATACTTAGAACAGAACTTTATTCATCCGTCAATATACCATATTACAAGAAAGATTCAGTCTCGTCCTTCCACTACAACCCTTGTGTTACAGCTTGTTTATCCTATGTCGATCCCCTCTCTAATGTAGATGTCTCCTCTTTATAGAGGAGACATCTATTACAAAAGATTTTCATTATAAATTCTAATTCAACCCTTTGTACAAAAAAAGGGAAATCAGTTCCCATTAATAGAATGCTGTTACAGTAATGTGGATCATGAACGTTACGACCAATGTAACAGTTTATTCAATAATCGATCAGATTCCTTTGTTGTTGCAAATCTGGTACGCAAATCTCAACTGTCTCCTTGAGATTCACACGTTGTCCTTGCTGTTTCAGCTTCGAGGTTCGTGCTGTTTCCGTTGTTTCAGCAACTGCAAAATATAGTCCTGCCAGCTTTAGGAAATTTCAACAATTGTTCAGCAACTCAGTCAACTTCAAGGAACAATTATAAAGATGGCATGATTATGTGTTGAATAATTAAACATATAGAAATGAGAAGAGTTACTGTATACCTTTAGAATGATTGAGTCAAAACACTAGCAAGGGCTTTCAACTATGGGTTGAAAAGGGTAATATTATGACAAAATATAAGGTCAAAAATAGACAATATGGGGTCCTAACACTAATGACTCTATAATCCCATGATTACATTAACCACCCAACATATTGGGTTTGCATATTGGACACAAATTTTACATCAATGTTCCAAAATGATGGGATTACAAAGATGACATGACTTGATCCCAATAGCCCATACATGGTTGAATTTTACAATGATTTCAACATAAGTATTTACACGACCTTTACATCAAGAGACATAAATAATGATTTTGACAAAGAGGCATTTTTGTAGCAAGACAATGATAGCCATCAGCAACCACCTGTACCATATACAAATCTTCTATATAATCATCTGACAACAAAAACATATATGTCATTATGACAACAAAATGAACATTCTCATCATCAACATGTAAGATAAAACAACGTAGCATCAATCTCTCCAATTTCATCATCATGTGACTAAATATGCAGTGCTTCCAAGCATCACTAAGCAAATATACCATAAGATAGTGCAATAAAGCTCTATCATCAACTCATCCCCTTGAACTCATCTCATTAAGGTCATCACACTCTCTCCATATATAGGAGGAGCCAAAATCCTTAAGCAACAATGTCAATCTCTTGAATCACAACACCATATGTAACATATACAACATCATATTATCTCCATTAATAAATATATGTGTAAAACAAAGAGAACCTCCAACATCACATGTCATCAATCAACATCAAAAACAACCATAACATACACATCCTCCTCATAAAGTGTATCAAGTAGGATTAACACACCATTAACAACTTCACCAAGTGCAACTCAAGCATCATATAGGCATCATCCATAACTTCGTCACATGCAATCCATGCATCATTGATATCTCACAACATAATGACAACAACATGTGAATATTACAACAGTGAGAAAATGAAATAAGAAAGATAATAACAGTAATAACCATGAACTCATCATAAACATCATCATGCAACAAGGAGTGCTTAAGAAACCATAATGCCAACAATGAACTATTAGAAGCATAGAAGATGCTCCCCCTGAACCTGTGTCAATTCTTCATCATCACTCTGATCATATCCATCTCATCAATCAACAAATGCACCAAAAAATATTTCATCAACAACAATATAATATTTTGCAACAAATTATAAACTCATTATGAGCCCATACCCTAAGTAGCATAAGGTCATCACCAAAAGAATGCAACAAACCAATGTCAGAACCAAAATTCTAATAATGAACTGATGGAAGCATATGAGAAGCCCCCCTGAATATGTGCTACTTATTTTCATCACCAAGAAGCATATATGGCTGTCTAGATCAAAAGTTGCATATACACGAGACTGTCTTTAATAAGATCCGTGTACAGAAAATAAATTGTTGTTTCTTTATAACCACAACTCCCCCTGAACATGATATGTTTTTTCTTGTTCACTGTTACTTCATGCAATGTTAGTAATATAAACATCACCAAAAGAATATCAAAACAAAGTAAGGAATCATCATTAAGATACACATGCGTAGCTCCCCTTGAGATCATACATCACTGATCTTGTGTACCTGATAATCATCACCTATTATTCATGAGGTTATGTACCTCACATTCAATTCTACAGTCACTGTTAGAAGTATGATTTTTAAGAGAAATGGACTGTATTAGGGACAATCTTCTTTTACTCTAAATCTTAAGAAGTGGAACTATACCTCTTATTTCTGCTTGAATTCTTCTTTACTCGCACATAGAATTTGTCTTCATTTCTGAATCCTCTTACTATAACCTTTCCAGTGTCTTCTTCTATAGCTTTGCATTTAGTTGATGTAAACACGATTATATGTCCTTTGTCATCTATTTGACCTACACTTAGAATATTCTGCTTTAGCCCTTGAACTAATAATGCATCAGTTGCTTTTGTATACTTATCAAGTTTGTATGTACCTTTTCCTAGAACCTTTTTTTGGAGCACTATTTCCAAGAATAAATTTAAAATCTTTGTTTTTCTTAAGAGATTCAAAACTGTTCTTATTTCTAGACATGTGATGAGAGCATTCAATGTCTATGTATCATTCATTTTCATCTTCAAATGAACATAGATCAAAGCCACACTTAACTTGTTCTTCTTCCTTTTGTTTAATATGATAAGTGCCGGTGAATCCATTTTTCTCAAGTATTTTGGTAACAATATTATTGTATGGTTGCTTGCCTTGGAGAAAATAAAATTGTTGTATGTGTGAATCCATTGGCTTGTTCCTGCATTCTTTTTCTAGATGCCCAAATGTGTTACAAGTATAACATCTTACATGACCAGAAAAGGGAGCAGAGGAATCATAATATTCTTGTTTCATATTCTTCCTATTGCAATTAATGGCATTGTGACCAAACATGTTGCAAGCAAAACAATATCCCTTAAAGAAACCTGACTACCTAGGAGCTGATGATATTCTTGTGAACATGCTTCTGCAATTAGTTGCAAAATGTCCAAAGTTATGATAGATAAAGCATTCAATACCATTGTCCAGAGGAGACAATCGATTGATACTTCTATAGTTAGGAGAAAATGATTTCATCTGAAAATTTTCTTTCTTTGGTTGTTGGTTTGGTTGACTTCTTAATTCTCTGCCAAATCTTTCAGAGTTTTCCTTGTTAACCTCATAATTTTTTGCACAATATTGTGAGTTAAATTCTCCTTTTACAGTTTCATGAAAAACAAGACCAGATTTAATGGAGGGAGACCTTTGACTACTAAGAATGTTATCAAAAATCGTAGTACTATCTTGAAATCTCAAGTGTTTATCCTTTTCTTCTAATTTACCTTTTAGAATGTTTACCTCAGCCTCCATTTTTTGACACTGTTCTCCTTTTCCAGGTACCGCTTCCTCATTCCTTCTTCAACCTTTCTCCCTTCTTCCAATTTATCTTTTAATTCGATAATCTCTTCCTTTAGCCCATTCTCTTGTTCTTCAAACACTTGAAGTAGCTCTTCATTTCATTTGTTTGATTTTTCAAGATCCAATCTTAGAGAGACGATCTTGGCTTCAAGTCCTTCACAATATTGTTGAGATTCTGGTGCAATATTTACCGATTTATCATGATCCCTGTTCTCATATTCCTGCAACTTATTCTTAATATTGTTAATCCTTTTCAAGGAAAAAACAAGTTTTCTTCTAAGATTAAGTGCTTTCTCTAACTTGTCTTCTTTTGAATCAGTAACTCCATTTGACATATGATTACTTGTTGGTTCTCCTTATGAACAATCTTCCTCTATTTTTCCTTCATGGATTACCTGTAGATTATTCCATACTTCCTTTGCAGTTGCATAATACATAGCCTTTCCTAATTTTGAATAAGATATGTTACCAATGATTTCATTTAATTGCACATTATTCTTTTGCAATTCTTAACCCAATGGAGGAGTTTTAGTGCAACCATTACATACAAAATTCCAAACATCAGATCCAAGGTTCATTAGCTTAGACTTCATCTTTTCATTTCATTCTTGATAGTTAGTATCACCAAGAATAAGCATACCTTTATTTTCCATTTATGTTTTCTCTTTAGAATGATTAATTTCACTTCTACCCATGAGAGTAATTTCAGTTGATTCATTGTAATATTCACTACCATCATTATTACATAGACAGGGAAATGGACCACAATTAGAACAAGAACCAGTACTTGAAAATTATTTATTACTATTTTCTTCATTCTTGATCAATAAAAAGAGGGGTGTTCCTGTAGCTGAATATTTGCTGACATCTATAATTGTTACTGCATATGATATATCGCTTTCACTGCCGCAATTTTATTGAATTGACTTCTTCCTTTGAGCTTCCTTTTTCTTTTTCTTCTTTTCCATTGTCCCTTATCCACTCTCAAGTAGTTAAGCTTCTACTGGAGTGACCTGCTCTAATACCAATTGTTAAGAAAAATATTAGGGGGGGAGGGGAATCAGCTTTTTAATTCACTTAAACTTTCAATTTCACATTCAGAATTTTGTACGCTACTGTCATTTATGGAACCCACATGTGTACGTGACTTCAATGAAGTAAAACTACGTATATCCAACTAACTGACTTTTCATATATTCCATCAATTGTTTATCCTTAACTAGTGCATCATTATTTCATTATTCATTTATTAATCAAAAACCATGAGAAGCAAAGAGAAGATAAATCATCAACACACAAGAAACATATCAACACATATGAACACCAAGATTTTAGGTGGAAGCCCAATGTGGAAGAAAACTACCAATGTCTTCTTCTTTATCTTCTTCTTTTAATATAAATAAAATATTCATTACATATTGTACTAGTGCATATTCTTACTAGCACATAGGCACCCATCTGTAGGAGGCTACAACCTCCACCCGTTCTCCAACATCCACTGAAAGGGAGAAGAACCACCTGATCTCGTTTATCAGATCCTACTGGAATGGAGCTTCTACCCCCTGACCAAGTTTACCAGCTACCATTGGAAGGAATCTTTGACTCCCTCACTAAATGATCCAAACCTCAATAACCTTCGTGGACCATGCTTCATAATATTTCAGACTGGATCCACCTGTCTCAAACAAACATCAAAACTTGTAAGCCACCTTTCATCATATTTTCAAACTGGACCCACATCCAACATTATGCTCAATACCATTTAACCACTTTGAAACAAAATACTAAATCAAATCATCCAATCACTAAGAATACTAAATCACCATAACCATATTATACCAATGCACAACCACTCATCAATATACCAAGCCATAAATCAATCCACTGAGTAACCAGTCATGAATAAAGATAACAGCCACTATGCTATCAACACAGTCAATGCAAACCCTGATAATATTTTATTCAGTATACGCGACTATTTTGAAGAGATCCTACGTATATACGTGATTCCTCTGATACAACTTGCATACAGATCTCATATTACTGGCCACTAAATCGTTTAGCTAACTGAATCAAGTACTAAACCAATTATAGATCATTGAACCATACCCAATCACACTTTTGTAGCATTATAACTGATCAATATATCAATCCTCAAATAAATCAACCCAATCAACATTGCCAGATAGAAGTCATCATGATTAAGACATCATTGACATACAACAAAAAATAGAACATTCATCATCAACCGTGATCATTAAGCAACAATTCGAACACTAGTATATATACAAGACCTTCATAAAATAGATCCGTGTATATATATAATTACCATGCATAACACCCTCATGTATAT
>APFE030828269.1:0-18384 GCA_000404065.3 Pinus taeda
GAAGCTCTATAAATACATGAGATGAAATCACCATGACTGGTAATTTGGTTTCTCGTCTTCCTCATTCTGTTGACATTACTATTAAGGTTTGATTTCTCCTGCCCAGCTCTGGATTCACTGGTGGAATCCAGCAACATGAGTGTTTTAAATTTCCAGTTGTTAACTAGTAGAAAATTATTGGCTTCTTTGCCAGCACTTTCTCCAACGGAAAGCCAGTACAATGGGCGCTCCAATTCTTACCTCAACATGGGCACTCTAAACTCCGATCTACCTATCATTCTCGCAACAATGCTCTGTGCTCTCATCTGTGTGCTCACCCTGATGTGGTTGCTAACACTCAGATGCCGCTGTCGTTACATCAGCCGAAGATGGGCTAACTCATCCTATGAGTTTCTATTCATATTGCCAACACTGGAATGAGGAAGGTGGCCTTGAAAGTGTTGCTAATTGTTGTTTACACATCTTCCTCTAGGCCACCGGGCTTGGGCACTGATTACCCGATCTGCTTGGCGGAATTTGAGGATGGCAAAAAGGTGCTAGTGTTGCCAAACTGTAATCATGGCTTCCACATGGAATGCATTGATAGACGGCTCGCCTCTCATTCTTCATGTCCTGTGTGTAGGCATCATCTGAATCTCCTTATTCGAAACAAGAAACCTAAAGGTGCCGCAATTAGTCAGGGCATTGAATCAAATGACGTGACAAACGTAGTCATAGAAACAAGGTTGTCGACTCAAGTGACTCCTCCACACATAGAAACGTTAGCAGGGACTCCACAAGAGGATACTGTGGTTCTATCTTAATGGTCGTTGCTGTCTTCGGTTCCTTGGAATGGAAGCTCATGTGATCCATTGAACAATATTGGTTTGAGTTATTCTTCGAAGATGAGGGTGAATTTCTATGGAGAGGTTATCATAGGGGTGAAATCCCAATTTCTCAATCTAGAGGCAATGTGTGGAGCTCTAATTGCATTCGTAAAATACTTTGTTTTTGTTGTACTACACCATCCAAATGCCTTGGATTGATTGCTTTTATCCAGCGAAACAAAGGCTTTAGTATGAGTGTAGCTGTGTATTTAACCTAAGAGGGCTCATGTATTTACCCATATTTTCAAAAATCTCCTCGTTATTATAATCCATAATTTTCAACTTTTTCTTCCTTTATTTAGAATCCAAAATCTCTTATAAATAATATATTATTTATAATTTCGTTATCAACTTTATATATCTTGAAACTGAAAGTAGGAAGCTTCTTAAATTTTAATTGTTTGTGATTAGATATGATATATGTTCGTAATTTTTTTTGGTCATAATGTGGTTAGATACGAGAGATGTTTGTAATATTTTTTTCCCATAATGTGCATTCTACACCTGATTTATTAAAAATTACAATAGATTTATTATAACTTTGGATCTAGGGATGGAATTTTAGAAAAGATTTATTTTTTTACAGTTTTTATGATATATCAAGAGGAAACAAATTTCTAGAGATACAAATATTTTCTCAAATTGTCATTCCTTTTAGGTCTTGTTATATTTATAGTTAAGATTGATGTATGTTGGTGGTTAAAAAATTTCATTTAGAGAGGCTTATAATTCCTTCCATGTTTGAGATGAATTTGACTTGTGACATGTTAAATGCCAATATACATCCACTTTAACTCAAGATTTATCATGCATTAAAGGTGTTCAAAACATGAGGAAATGTTTGTACCTTTAAGGATTCGATTCCTCTATATGTAGAATAGATCCAAATTTAAGATGGATTTAGAGTGGCTATTATTTCCAAGTATTTTTACATCTCATTGAAATAATCATGGATGTTTTGTATATGATAGATTTGAAAACAAGAAATAGAAGCTAACTTATATGTTATATATTTATTGAGGGGTGTTGGACTCTCAACTATAATGCAATGGTAAAACCCAATGATTCATAAACTTCCGTGGATATTCCATGGGACACTTGATCACAACATATATGATAATAATATATTAAAATACTAAATTGTTACACTATTACAATTTTATTAAAATTCTATATTAGTGCATCCATGGGAATGGAAATTATGCAAAAAAGTAGAGAATGACAAAATAAAGTCACACACACACATAAAACACAAGATATGTTCTTTGTGAAACTCTTTTGGGAGAAAATCTAGCTGGAAGGTGGGGCCATTTCGCTCTCTTTCTTTGTAGGGAAATATGGTTGGATATACAAAGATGTAATGTCTCTGGTCTATGGTCTGCTATAGTGTACCAATTCTCTTTCTGTAGTCTAACTCATATTTCTATTGTGTGTCTTTGCTCAGCTATGGAACAAAACTCTCTCGAAAGAATGAAACGCCTCTTCCTCCTAATGGCTCAGTTATAACAGAACCCGATAGCCTACTAGTGGTTAAGTTGGGCTACGTCACCTCTTAACTAGAGTCACAATATAGACTCTTCTAGATTCTTTTACGTCACAATCATGTGGCTAACTCATTTTCCATGAATAATGGGGGCTGCCATGACATCCTCTCGAATTATAGGTGTCAAAACAAGATGGTCAATTTTTGAATTACATAACTTTTGCATACAAACCTCAATTGACACGCTTCTTACATCTTTGAAAATATCTTTGTGTGTAGCACAACATGAAAAGGTGTGGCACTAAATTGGAAAATTTTAACCTACAAAAAATGTCGTTTAATGCCTCAAAATGCTCCTGAAAGGTTTGAGACCGCGTTTTGCCAAACTAAGTCCCACAAGTAAAAGGGGTCCCCTGAGTTGATTCCTCCACTTTTTCCACTCTGAATACATTGATATGGATGACAAAAAATATAATAATCCAATCTGAATCACACCTCCCCATTTTGGGAGTCTTTTAGTCCCTAGAAGCTTCTACTAAATGAGGAGAGAAAATTTTTCCTCCACCTCTTCTCTTGTGTACCTTCCCTTCAACCCAATATGCCAAAGTCATGATGTTAATGTCTTGTAGTTCTAGACCTCTTATGCAAAACTGTATCTTCTGTCAACCTTTATTGAGCATCTGATGCCAAATCCTCCACAGAAGGTAGGACATGTTCATCTTCCTGATCTAGCATGGAAGGCTTATAGAGTTTTAAATTATCCATATTCACAACTGAGTAAATGCGCATATATGGTGGTAAACTAAGTTGATAGGGATTATCACCCACCTTTCTTAGTATCTGAAAGGGTCCATACCTCAGAGCCTTGGTTTTCTTACCAGGCCCTTGCAACCTCTCTCTGTTCAACTGTAGCCATACCATGTCTCCCACCTTGAACGATTTCTCTATTCTATGTTTATCATGCCTAGCCTTATACTTCTCCTGTGACTTGTGCAGTGTGATTTGTACCTGTAGATGGATATGTATGATCTTCTCTGTAATTTTTTAGCCCTCAAATAATCTCTTGTAAGATATTTCCTCACTCCTACTTGCTTCCCATATAAAATATCCAAAGGTGAAGGTGGCAAACATCAAAAACAGGTCTCAAATGGAGACTTTGCTATGGAAGTGTGGACTACTTTGTTGTAAGAATGTTGTATATATACGATATTTTCATCTTAGGTCTTTGGATGCTTCTCGTTGTGTCACCTTAGAAGTTGCATCAAAGTCATATTGACTACTTTTGTTTGCCTATTTATCTATGGACGAATTGTTGTAGATCTCTTCAACTTTGTGTCCATCTTTGCACATAATTTAGTCTAGAATGCACTGAGAAATCTTGTATCCTTGTCTGAAATAATGCTCCATGGCCTCCCAAAGTGCACCAAGACTTGTCCAAACGACAATTTTGTTTCTTCTTCTCCATTGATGGTCTTTTTACAACGCATCAAAACACACCTTACTAAACCTGTCAACTTTGCAAGGGGATATATCCTCAACCGTGAGGAAGTACATGATGTACCACATATGCATGGAAATGAATCGTCAAGAGTTATCCAACCATCATACCACTATGCACAATAACTTGATCCATGACATGCATAATCCTCCTTCAATCTCAAATACCGATGACAATCTTCACACTCTTGACATTAGTGACAACTCTCCTTTTACATCAATGCCACATTTTTCAACATGATTTCCTATTTTTGCCATTGTATGGTTGATTTGATTTAAAGTTGGCCTTCCCCCTTTCATGCACAAATACACCGGCTTTGGAAATTTTCAAAGTGCCCATCTTTATGATCTTATATTGCTCATGTATCGGGGACTCATTAAGAGAATTGAGTATGGTTATCCTCCAAGTTGCACCTATTGCAAGCTTGCCTATGTGAAAAATGTAGAAAAATATAACATACTCTTGACCCAAATTCGACATTTTGGCAAGTATTAATTTCTTTTCTTGCTTGGATTTGTCAATTTTAGAGTTTTTAAACTGGAATAAAAAGGCTTTGAACCTTTCCAATAAATCTTAATTATTTTCAAATAAGCTTGGATCTAATGAGTTGAGATCATTTTCTAGGGTGTGACCCTATCCTACTTCCCAAAAAGTGTCTCAAAAGTGGTGCATGTTTCAGCATGGAACAATAATTCTGGAGACTAAAGGCCTCGTCCATGCGGTTGAATTATTTCGATTTGTCAACTACAAAATTTGGTTCAAAAGATGTTGTTATTATTATTTGAGATAGGCCTCTACTTCTGAGTTGAAGTAGAATCTTTGGCTTCTATTCAAAATAGTTATACGGTGTTAGAATTGTAGAAGACGAAAACTCAATTTCTTCTGTATCACCAATCTTCAATATCTATAAATAGATTGTTTAAGCTTATTCATCCTACCTCCCATGGGCTCTGATACCCTGTCAAATTGTAGCTAAGCTTGCACAAGTTGGATTTAGGTAGAAAACATTAAACATAACTCACAATTAAAGATCAAAGAAAATTGATAGAAAAAAAAAATTTAATGAATTCCAATGATGCACAAAAATAATTTTGACAAAATACAATTCAATGAAACATATCCTACATCGTCTAATTAATAGAGTAGTGACTCTAATAGTGAATCTAGATATATGTGACCATGCACTAAAGTATTAACAGAGTAGTCACTCTAATAGTGAATCTAAAGATATGTGATCATGCACTAAAGAAAATTGAGACCTAGTCCTAGTTAATCTAAAATTGAGACCTAGTTCTAGTGAATTGGTGATAAAGTCATCAATTAACTATCTCATAAAAATGCAGAAGTTCAATTAAGAGTATATTTCCTCCATACCTTTCCATCAACATTGAACACTCCTTAAAACAACAACCAAGCTTACCGATTGTCTTTCTACCTAAAAGTAAATAAATACATACACTCATATGACTCTATGCTAAAGTATAATAAAAAAAATTGCATATTGTTTTTATAATCAATAAGTTTTCTGAGAAGAATCAAAGACAAGCAAAAATATAACATGTATGACTAATATTATTATTTATTATTATTATTATTATTATTATTATTATTATTATTTATATATATTGTAAATCACAAAAACTTTAATTTACATACGTTAGATTTATAATATAACATATATTAAATTGATTCTTATTTTGTATATCAACCACAATTAATGTAGTTGTATAAATTTTTATAATTAATAAATATTAACCCAAAACTAAATCTTTTTGTGAAAATATAACACTTGAAAAAGCGTTGCGACATTGCACGACATTGATTTATCAAATCATATTTGATGGCACAATTCGAGTGAAAGATAGAAAAATCGCAGATTTCTTATCATTAAATTTGTTGTCAAAAAGGATTTAAGAAGATCTTTCAGGACACGCATAACGATCGGTTCAAGTGACCAGATTTCATAAAAAGGTTGACAAAACCGAAATGATTTTTTAGACTTCATGGCCAATGTAATATAATAAACATTGAGAAGACATTGAAAAGGTTGGATACCGACTTCATAAACACATATAGTGTGGAAGGAATAATTAAGGGTTTGGACATGACAATACTGATAAGCGACGGGAAGCTCCAGAAATACATGAGATGAAATCGCCATGACTGGTAATATACTTTCTCCTCTTCATCATTCTGTTGACATTACTATTAAGGTTTGTTTTCTCTTGCCCTGCATTGGTTTCAATGGTGGCATCCAACAACATGAGTGTTTTAAATTTCCAATTGTTAAGCGGTAGGAAGTTATTGGCTTCTTTCCTGGCACTTTCTCCAACAGAAAGAAAGTACAATGGGCGCTCCAATGCTTACCTCAACATGGGCACTCTAAATTCTGATTTATCTATCATTCTCGCAACAATGCTCTACGCTCTCATCTATGTTCTCACCCTGATGTGGTTGCTAACGCTCGGATGCCCCTATCGTTACATCAGCTGAAGAGTGGCGGACTCATCCTATGACTTTACTATTCAGCTATCCAACACTGGATTCAGGAAGATGGCCTTGAAAGCACAGTCGATTATGGTCTACACATCTGCCTCTAAGCCACCAGGATTTGCCACTGATTGCCCCATCTTCTTGGCGGAATTCGAGGATGGCGAAAAGGTGTGATTGTTGCCAAACTATAATCAAGGCTTCCACTTGGAATGTATTGAGAAATGACTGATTCTCATTCTTCATGTCCTATGTGTAGGCATCATCTGAATCTCCTTATCTGAAACAAGAAACCTGAAGGTGCCACAATTGCTCAGGACGTTGAATTAATCGACGCGACACACGTAGTCATAGAAACAAAGCTATCGACTCAAGTCATTCCTCCACACACATACACATGAGCGAGGACTCCACAGGAGGTACAGAGGTTTTGACTTAATGATTGTTGCCTAGTCTTCGGTTTCTCAGAATCAAAGCTCATGTGATCCATTGAACGATGTGGATTTGAGTTGTTCTTCGAAGATGACGGAGAATTTCTATTTAGAGGTCATCAAACGGGTAAAATCCCAATTTCTCAATTAGAGGCAATGTGCGGACCTCTAATGGCTGTTGTAAAATACTTGGTTTTTGTTGTATTACAACATCTAAATGTCTTGCAGTGAATGCTCATGCAATTTTGTCCGTCAAAACAAAGGTGTTAGTTTGAGTGTAGGTGTGTTTGTTTCTTCGTTTTATCTAAAGAGAGGGTTCATGTAATTAACTATTTTTTTTTAAATTTCCCTTTTATTAAAATCCATAATTTTGAACTTTTTCTTCCTTCATTTAAAATCCAAAAGCTCTTATAAATAATATAATTCCGTTTTCAACTTTATATATACCGGAATTGAAACTAAAAGTTTATTAAATTTTAATTGTTTGTGGTTAGATATGAGAGTTGTGTGTAATTCTTTTTTGTGATAATGTGGAGTCCCTATATGATTTATTAAAAAGTACATTAGAACTATTATAACTATGGAGTTATTATGTGTTAATATGTATAAAACATTTTTTCAAGTTGTCATTTCTTTTAGCTCATGTTAAATCCATAATTAAGATTGATCTATGTTGGTGGTTAAAACATTTCATTGAGGGAGGTCTATAGCTCTTTCCATGTTCGACATGAATTTGACATGTTAAAAAGCAATATAAATCCACCCTAACTCTTGATTTATCATGCATTAGAAGGGTTCAAAACATGAGGAACTGTGTGCACCTTTAAGGATGTGATTCATCTTTATCTATGATAGAATCCAAATTTAAGGTGGACTTATAGTGGCCATTATTTCTAAATATTTTTACATCTCCTATGAAGAAATGTATTTACCTTTAAGGATTTGATTCCTCTTTATCTAAGTTGATCCAGATTTAAAATGGATTTAGAGTGGCCATTATTTCTAAATATTTTGACATCTCATTGAAATCGTCATGAATATTTTGTATCTCATAGATTTGAAAACAAAAAAATAGAAACCAACTTATATGTGATATATTTATTGAGGGGTGTTGGATTCCCAACTAGAATGTAATGATAAAATGCAAGGAATGTTGGATTTAATGCTTACATTCCATATTTAAGAAATTGGTTTGTGATGGTTGAGGAATTCTCTCAACCACTTCCTCTAAATTAGGAATAAGTTGGATCTCAAAAACTCTATTTAATAGAGTGATCTGAATGTAATCTGTGTGTGAGTGTGATTGCACATGCACCATTTGTGCTTAATATAATTGTATTTCATAATTGTGTATGATTTAGCTGTTTTTATCAAGGAAGTGGTTTACTTGAACTCTTCTTTCTTTGGTTTTGTATTATCGTATGGAAATGAAATATTAGTTACTTATTTGATGGGATTAGTCAACAAACTTTATGTCTATGGTTTGGCTGTTTTCCTAATTTCTAATTGATTAACATGCAAAAAAATAACTAGTTATTCTTATAACATAGCCATGCTTGAGAACGACTCATTACAACTCAGCACAACAAACATTAATTAATTGAAAAATGTTAAACTAATCTACAATTTTTTCAACAATAAAGTAACTAATTAGATGTTTAATAAAAAGAAGGATGCTTGACTAGAGCATGAAAATAACCATGCGCGATATAAAAAAAAATCTAAATTATTTGTGCATGAAATAGAAGAATAATCCCAATCACACCAACAATATAACTAGAGGTATTATACATGTTACAATATAAGTAGAGTGATCCACAAGGTAATGAATTGTCATTGAGGTCCAAAAAATTTATGCCTCCAAAAGAGCTTTTGATTTGCCTTCAAAAATATATTTTCACATAAGCAATACATCCTCCCAAAAATCCATTTTCCAAAATAGTGGTGCTTTTATTTAGTCATATTTCAGTTTACCAAAAATCTCATATCCATCATAAAATTAAACTTAGAAAGAGTTATCAATAGTTTAAAAAAAATGACTTCGGTGAGTTCGGTTCATTAGAGCTTGCATGATTTCTATCATAGATAATGCATTGAGAAAATATATTCTTGCATTTATAGTTATAACATAACTTATGTTGGAACATTGGCGCTCTTAGGTTCTCCTTACATTGTCTACGATAGTTAGTATCTATTTCTATATTATGCATTTAATGTTAAAATCTATTTCAAAATTGAGTTTGAACAAAATCATTGACATTCTAGGGATCATAATTGTGCTTAAAAAAGAACCATAAATTCATTATTAAACAACTTAGAATCTACAAATTTGTAGTATCTAGTGATCTTATGGGGCAAGAAATTATTGATGCACTCTCCCTTTCCATTCACCATTGCACACACCTCACAATTAGAATGTTTCACATTCTACTTGATTAATTTAATGCAAGGGAAATCAAGTTATGTAACTATGGTTGAGTGCAATCCAAATCATTTGATAAATTTTAACACATAGTTTTCCTTTATCTAAAGTTGTGGTAACTGTGGAGTATTGAATCTAGATATTCTTGGACTTTAATTTTGGAAAATAGGTCATTCCTTCTTGGGATCTAGAAAGTTGCACCAATTCTTGGTCCTATATCTCCATACACTAGCATTTGTGCATCCAATTTCCCCATTAAAGGATGAATAATAAGTACCAATAATTCTATTGTTCTAGTCTTTGCTTCCTATATGGTAATAAGACTAGATAATTATACTAGTTCTTTTCCCTTTGCCCACAATTTCATCAGTGCCTTATGAATAAGAGCTTTGCTTAAATCTATTTCACAGACAACCATAATATTATCAATAATAAACCAATGCATTTGAGATATTAGTCATGCATTAAAGATGAGCCAAAAAAATGTTACCTAATTTAAAGTGTATTCCTATAAAAAAAAACCTAGATATTAGGGGTTCCTCTTGGACTAGAATAATGATCTCATAAATTTTCCACAAATAAGTATTCTAGCCACTCAACACCTTAAACCACTTGGGAACTAATTCATGTTGCTAAAGTGTGACAAACTATTCCATGGAAGTTAATTTATGTCAACTCGATGAGGGTTTGGGATTAAAATGAAGTGTTAAACTATAATTATGATGGCCAAATGCTTGAAATTGTAATGCTTTCTATTCCATTGGTCATTATTAGGTGATTTCATGTGTAGGGGCAAAAAATTCTCTTCATAAGTCTTTTAAATCTGGGACTAGTGCACTTTCCTCCGTTTATTAATGTGTGGGGAAAAGTTTGAAATTTTGATCTTTTATGAAGGTGGAGTGAATTACAAATATATATATTCTAAGGAATATTCCCTATAGGGCTCATTGTCGTTTAGTCTTCCCATGAATTCTCATTAGATTTCATGAATATTGAGTTATAAAATGTAAAACATTATACCAATCATAAATCATCAACTTTTCATAAAATAATTTAAGCCAAAATAACATCTATAAATATAGTAATGAGGATGGTGATGAAGCTAATGATGTGTCAAAAGTTTATAGTGAGGATTTCATGATTACTAATCTATAATATAAGGAGGGGTGACATCAACATTATCCATGTGGCATAATTAGTATATGAGATGGTATTTCTTTTTCCCTAAATGCATAATGAGGATGTGTTTTCAATATTTGAATAGAGAATCCATTATCATTGATCGAATAACGTTGATTCAAAAATTTATACTCAAAAGCACATGCCAAATTATGATCTATCCATAATCAATGGATGCTTTTGATTAAAATTGTTTTTTTAACCTTTATGGATTTTCTAACCACCAATTCTTCAGTTTTCAAGTGACAATTTTTTTATATACATTTTTTTTATGAGTTGAAAAATTCCACTGGTAATTAACAAATCCATAAGAGAAAGAATGAAGAGCGTGTTGAATACTTGAAAAGTCAAAAAACACTGAGAAAACCTAATATCTTTAACTATATGCATTATATGACATGATAAGGGGCTTAAATTTGGAAGTTATTGATAGGCCTAGACATATGTAGTTAAAAGCATCACATTTCCTTACCATGAGGCAGATGATGCACCTCAAAATTGGACACAAAGTAAGGCCCATCTAATCATTCTTAGGCACTTGAAGGATATATTAAACCCCTCCTTCTACACTTAATAATGCTTTTTTTCTTTAATATCTTCTTAGGAAAGTTTAGAGATGATTTCATTTTATGTGCCTAATATTATTTATTTTTGGAGAATATTGTGAGAATATTGGGTAGATTATGAAGATTTAAAGGAGGTGAAAAACTAGGGGCTTGTTGCCTACTATAAGAGGATGTTCAATAATAGATGAACAAAATATCATGAAATTATTGACAAGTTCTAGAACTCCAGTGATTGAGAAAATATAGGAATGTGTTCCCTACCATTTAATGCAGATTCCTAGTGTTGGGAACAACATCCACTATTTGAGGGATTTTGGAGCGGAAAACTCCATCCTTTCAAGGAGAATGCTTCCTCATCATTTTTTTATGTACTAATTCATATTTTCCTCTAGGTCATGTATTTATTAGTCTTCTTGTGTAGAAAATTTGTATTTTTGCAGCTCCACTTTGATTTATAGTAGGGATGTTCTTGGATTACTTCAAATAATGAAGTTTGGTGCCATTTCTAGAATATAAATCTTCATATCCTTCATCAGAATTTGAGTATCCTTGGATTTTTCCATCCTAGGAGCTTAAAATCCCTTTCGTATAATTATTTTTTCTTCTTTTCACTTCTTATTCAAATGAATCTCTTATTCTCGTTTTTCCTATTTCTGCAGTTAGTATTGATGCTTATTTTGTTGTAGGATTGGGTTAAATGATTTAAGTAAGTTATTTTGTAGGTTATTTACAAGGTCACAAGAATGATTCATACTTACAAAAACTTTTAAAATTCATATTCATAATTTAGCTACATGGATTGGTTTAGTAGGTCACAAATCTAAAAATTTTGGAAGTCCCTTGTAGTAAAGTAGTAGTAATTTTCTTGGTTTTTTTAGAACATGTTAATGACATTAATTTTACTTGATTCCACATTTATTAGGTCATAAAATAATTCCAGTTAATAAAAAAAATACCGCATTTCATTTACACTTGATTATGTTAGGCATTTGACAGGGTAACTAGCTCACTAGTTGTTGAATTTCTAGTTTTTAGAGTAGTAGTTTTCTTCTATTTTTTAGCACATGTTAAGAGCGGTATTTTGGGGTCATTCCACTTTTAATGGATACCTAAGAAATCATAATTAGTAAATAAAAACTTCCATCCCATTTGAGTTTTATTTACTTGGGACTTAATCACAATTCTTGCTCTTGTAACATTACAGGCCGCATGTGGCAATCACATTTAGCAATCCTGTAGCAGCACTTTCCTTCACCAGTTTTTATCGCCACTACAAATTTTACTTATTATAGATGAATACTGATATCTAGGCTCTAAATCCATGATTATGGAGGCCTAAGGACCACTATAGGCCCCTCCTTTCTCCATTCAAGCGCAAAACAACAAATAGAGTTAGGAATCAATTTTCACATTTGAAACTGTTCAATGCAAGTGAAGTAGAAATAGCTTTTGAATTTCCTAGTTATGTGTTGTAGATTAACTTTATTCTTTCGAATAAATTTGCAATTGGATTAATGAATTCAATTTTGCAAGTAGAATAATTGATTTTATTTTTTTTGCAATTATAGTATCCTTGTTTATTTCTGCAACTAGTTTAGGTTAGATTTTATGATATTCACTTCATTAGATCAATGAAAGAAGGACGCATTGATTGATGAACACACAGTGTCGATACCTTTTAATTTTTTACGAACCCAGGGTTCATAATTTAAGTTGGTATAATTAGGAGTTTCAACACTAGTGAGCACTAGTATTACAACAATAATGCTGCAACTCCTGGGCTGCCTTCTTTACTCTTATCAACTCGACAGTTCATAACAAACTTGGAAGCGACACTGTTGTATGCACAAATACTAGTTCTTACTGTAGGTTGTCACTTGGTCAGCCGGTGCAAGATCAGTAGCAGCTAAAACCAACTTCTATGGATTCCAGAAGAATCTCTATATGTGATGAAAGGAGCAAAAGACTACTCCACACATACTACTCTAACTGTAGAAAGGAGAAAGACTAAAATGTAAAGCAAACCAAGTAAATCCTACTTAACCAGCTAATCCTGCTTTTGCATAAATCACTATGAAAACCATGAAAAGAATTCCATCTAACTATTCAAAGAAGTAAACAACATCTAACTAAGCTATTTCTGGAAGCAAATGAGCAAAAAACATCTTTTTGGATTTTTACGTATTTTTATGTGAATTTGACATGTATGTGATTTATTGTTTGTGAATGTGGTAGGGAATAGGTGGTGTTGAAAGGTTGTTTTGGGGCTTGAGAGGATCTAGGATGGTGTGGTTGGGTCCTAGGAGGTCTCAGGTGGCCTTCTAGAGGATTTTCCCACACTCGGCCTTCAAAATAAACCCTATATGTAAATCTATAGGAGGACACAGGAAATCTATAGGAGGAAAAACAACGTTCTACAAGAGGCCTACACAAGGAGACCGAGAGTAGTTTTGGTTGCTTTGACGGTGTGATAGTGGGTAGGTGTTAGGGCGCCTAGGGTCTACCAAGAATCATTAGGAGAGAGAAATATGATTCGATTTTCTCAATCAGAGAGGAAGAAATTCTATGGAGAATGTAGGAAGCTAAGGTAGAATTCAGGGGAGACTTGCATGACCTGTAGGGCATGGATCAGATGGAGGATGGGATGGATGATAGGTTGGCCTACTGCTAGAAGAGATCTACTGCAGAGGAACTGACAGTCAACCGATAAGATCAAACAAGCAATGAAATGAGTGCATCTCGAAAAACAAAGTTTTGCATAAGAATGGTCTAAACTATGGTCTAGAAAGGAAATGCTGATAAATGCTACAAGAAAGGAAAGCATGAAAGAATACTATTCCAAATAAAGAAGTGAGCATGATGAAGAAGATCTGAAGAAAAGAAAAGTTGTACTATTAACCTACTAAAAGCTGCAAACACTAGAAGTCCTGTGAAGGAGGAAAATCTATGTTTTTGGAGCCACAAGGGGGTCTTTGCCTCAAATCATGGTCCCAATAGGGAGGAAGTGAGGCCAAGGCATTGTTGCTAGCCTTTTGAATATTCTCTTTATCACTGCTTAACCTGCTATAGAAAGCACAGATGGAAGCAAACTACTGAATCATCAAAACAAACCCATTCTTAACCATGAAATAAATACATCTAATAGCAATCTAATCTAAAACTAAAATAAAGCATACAAATACAAGTAAAGAGGATCTTTAGATTGGGCCCTAATCCAAGAGCTTTAGCCCTCTAAGGTAACTCAGTGTAACTCAAAAAGGATTCCATCTTCATTTCCAAAATAATAACAAGATTACATGAAACTGTCAAAATAATAAGCTCAAAGTTGAGCAGAGCTTACATAAGCAAAAGTACAACAAAAATCCAACGAAAATCTGACCCTAGTGAGGCCCTAAGCCTCTCTTCTTATATAAATGAAGCTACCAACAACTTCCTTAAAATCAGGGAGGCTTGGCTTCCAATTCTCAAGATAATCATCAGTCATCCTCCACTTGTTCAGTTGCCTTCTAGTGAATGATTTGGTTGCTTGTACTCCGAGCTAAAGGATGGAGAATTTGAAGTGAGGAGTAATAAATGAGGGGGATTCCCTCGTATAAGTCCTCCCCTTTGTCCACTTCTAGTTATTGCTACCGTTTGTCCACTGGATCCTTGACTTTGACAACAAATTTCATCAATAATTTGCATTAAACACATATTAGACCTAATGGCATCATCACTAACTCGACTCACTCTAAAAGGATAAATATAATTAGAAAATCATAAAATAAGCTAAGAAAATGGTTGAGTTGACTAGGTTAGAAGGTAAAATGATCCCATATAATTACCCATTTATGAGGCTCATCATCACCCCCTATTAAAAGTGTTTCTCATCCTCTAAGCAATTTAGTCCATCTCCTCATCTTTTATGGCCCTGGAGGGATCCTTAGCATCCCATGCTTCTGATGTGGTCTCCTCTTCCTTGTCATAGAATCCTGCCTTCCTGTCTATTTCTTCCCACTGCTCCTACTCTTCATCTTCTCTTCTGCCTTCTAGTATGCCTAGCAGTAGTGGGGGACTCAATTTGAGGCCAGTCCAATTGACCTTCAGCCTCTGCATGGAGCTCTTATACATTGGCACTCTCCTTAATGTCTCCCTCATCCTCATTGGAGAATGATATTCCCTGATCTGCAAACTATGTGGTAATGTATTCCATCTCCTCATACATGCATGTACACAGTCATCCCCAAGTAACCTTTCCATATCCTCAAAATGTGCAATGACTTGTGCTTTATCACTTATATATCTAGGGGCAATTTGAGGATTATGGGCAAGCATGTTATGTTTGTTGATGTGTGCCATGGGGTCTGATGGCTCCGCTCTAATAATCAATGGCTCATTCTTCTCCTTTATCATCAACCTTTTTCTTTCTGCTGCCCTTAACTCTTCATGGTTCATCCATGGGGCCATGGCCATTAGTTACAGGTCCCCTAGCTTGGCATTGGGGTCCCACACATTCATGTCTATGAGGGCCATGTTATGCAGGTATAATTCTGCCATCTTTGCCTTATCTTCTAATGTGCTTTGGTCACAAAGGTCCATAAAATGCCTATAATCTTGGAAAGGCATTATGCCTCTTTGTACCAAAGTCTTTATCTGAAATTGCAACCATTGGTCCTTGAGATACAGGCCATAGGATTTTGCTGGTGTCCTACATTGCAATGCCTCCATGGACAAGCTGGCCATACATGCCAGTTGGGTCTCTTTCTCTTGTAGTTTTCTTCTTAGCAATTCATTTTCAGTTTCAAAGTGGCTTCTTATGACTGCTTCTCTGTGTCTGATAGAACTTAACTCTCTACCCATCTCTCTTAGTTTGTTCTCCATATGGCCAATATCCTCAACACCCTTGGATTTAGCTATCCACCTATGGGTCGTTATTCTTTCTTTATCTAATTCAAAGAATAATGGAATTGTAATTTTTTGTGGAATTATTCTTCCCCCCTTAAGAAGCTTGTAGTCAGAGCCAAGGCTAGGCTGGGGATCAGGTTCTTGTAGCTCTGTTTCTTCCTCCTTTCCCTGTGGCTATCCTTCCACCATTTTCTCAAGCTTTTCGGTCTCTTGTAGTTTTGACATGGTCTTCTGTAGAACTGTCTGTGCCTCCTGTAGGACTGTTTTTGGGTCCTATAGTTCTGTATTTTCTTTCCATGTAGGGGATCTAGGAGTCCCCTTTCATATGTGATAGGTGCCTTGGAAGGGGATTCTATTCGTTCAACAGAGGGTGAATCTTCAATAATAATTGGAACTTTTGAAGAACCTTGAGGTTTCCCTGTTTTGATTCTTGTGCTCTTCCTAGCCTTGAAATACATTGAGGTCTACCTCTTCCTCTTCTATTTGGCTTAATTGGTGTGCTGAGGGTAGTGATAGCAGTTGTTGCCTCTCTTTCGAGAGTCTCATGGGACACTTCTGTCTTTTTTGCCTCTTTTTTTGTATCTGTTTGCTATGTTTCCTCCTCCTCTGTTTCTTCAGCTTTCTCCTCCTCTATCTTGGTTTCTTCCTTCTTTCATTCTTGTTCTTCTAACTCACCAGTTGCTTCACATTCTCCCCCTTGCTACTCTTCCTCCTCACTACCAGTAGGACTGATATCATAGGTCAGGGTATTTATGTCATTTTCAGTTGTCACGTTTCGGAAGATTTCCCATGCTATAGGGAGTGTAAATGTAAGAAGGGATTCTTCCACTAAAATTTTGATTAACCAATGGTGAGCTATCTGCTCTAGATTTCCGGCTTTTACTTTAGTACTGGAGTCAATGAGGGACTGCAGGAGGAAGTAGGGGATGCTAAGCTTTCGAGGGGTTGGAGTGTCCATGCCATACCTTAATTCATGAAGGATTCTAAAGTAGTAACCATAGACAATGTTGTACCTCCCCTCACAGGAAATATACTTGATTATTTGGTAGCTAACCTCATCCCAAGGATATGGTATGCTAGCCCTTCTTATGCCATTTTTATCTTCTACAGGGGTTTCATTGTTTTGAAAGAAGTTTTTCCTAGCAAATTGGTCAATTGGTTTTTCATCCTTACTCCAAGGAAATCTAAGAGGAAGGGTAGTGACCCTACTGATAAATTTAGGGGTTATCTCCATGGAAAGGCCTCTAAAGGTGATAGTGGCATGTGTCTGGTGTGAGGGACCAAAGAGTGGGCAAATTCTTGAGCAATTTCCTCATCAAACTCTCAGAATTTCTCAAAAAAGTTCATCCAATTTGCTCTTGTGAATATGTCCACTACTTGGGGATGTGCATGGAGCCTGGAGGAGTTGGTGGGATCCTTCCTCTTAAAACCTCCTATAATTTTGTTTATGCTTCTTTGGGAAATTGAATGAGGAGGAGGAGACAACAATTTTTGAAGAAAAACAGAGAAACAGA
The DNA here is from genome assembly GCA_000404065.3 of Pinus taeda. NCBI lineage: Eukaryota > Viridiplantae > Streptophyta > Pinopsida > Pinales > Pinaceae > Pinus > Pinus taeda. Next base: position 17,334 of record APFE030828269.1, read on the forward strand.
GAGACTGTTTTTTTTAGGAAATAAGCAGAAATTCTTTTATGTATTTCCTCCACCTAAAGGCTTTATTTCCTCCTCAAAATTAAATCACTGCTTGCATATCCTAATATTCAATGGGGGTATGGATAGAACCTACCTACTCAGCCCAAGAATTGTGCTAAAATCCATGTTTTCTCCCTTCAAAACCACTAACTAGCCCTCCTGTAGCAGATTGTTGCCCCTCCTGTAGAATGCTAGTAGATTCTCCTATAGAACCTATAAGTGCTCCTATAGAAAATGTCGAGAGTAGAAATATGGGAGACATCAATGGAGAACGATGGTTACAAGGCTGTGGGGGCATGAGCAGATTGCAGGAGCAAAGTTTCGAGGAGAGAATAAAGGGAAAGGTGATGATAGTGCTCGAGGACAAGTACTTATTGCTTTTTATGGATATTCCCGGTGATGGAGGGTGAGCTAACCAAGTGTATGTTGGCCATATTCGGACCATTGGTCCCCACCTACCTTGTAATCATGGCCCTTTCCTCGTAATCATCCCTCATGATTGCATTGGAGTTCACACTTCCTCCACTACTTGTCCTTGACATCTTTCCTAAGTTGACTATGCGCATATGCGGGTGACATCTTCGGATGAGTGGAGTCAGCTAGATGAAGGTGGCTGAGTTAACTAGCCACATTTCCCTCATTCAAAATCAACCATCTCGTTGCAATTTCATGACTTCTAATTCACAAATGCAAATAGAGGAGCGGGTTAGTTACTTACCTGAGATCCAAATGTATTTGTTGTGAAGGATGTGGCTCTTTCTCTCTCTTGTATGCCTTTGTTTCTCTCGGTGCATGCTATCTACTTGCTGATGTGTGGTTGTGCTTTTTACAATTTCCTCCCTCGCTGGATCTAATCTTCAAGTGTCTTCTTCAACCTTCATATTTCACCCTCTTGCTGCTGATGTTGGATTTTAATGGGATCAGCTACTACATGAATTCCTACAGGATCTCCTGTAGCTACTTCTCCCTTCGAAACTTCCACTTCTTTCTATGCTTGGAGTTGTGAGGATGA